>PVJC01010742.1:0-43052 GCA_004026665.1 Murina feae | reverse complement strand
GTTAATTTGCATACAGCCCCTCTGATTGGCTGGGAGGCATGGCTTGGCTGGTGGGCGTGGCTGTGAGCAGAGGCTCAGCCAGTGTAGGCAGGCAGTTGCAACAGAAGCCTCTGGTTTGCTCTAGCTCCATAGCTGCTGGCCTCCATCTTGGCTGGGTTAATTTGCATACAGCCCCTCTGATTGGCTGGTGGGCGTGGCTTAGCTGTTCAGGTAACAGTCAATTTGCATATTACTCTTTTATTATATTAGATAGCCAGGATATGGAAATCTAAATGTCCATCAATAGAAGACTGGATTGTGGGGTGCGACCAGAGTGTTTTGGACAGGTTCAAGCCTTGGACTACTGAGAGGGCACAATCCTCCCATTGCTACATGCAAGTCCCAGGTTAGATGGCAGAGCCCCCCCAGCACAATTATAACCAACAGCTATAGTTGTGAGCTTGAGCCTGTGGTGCGAACTTGTGGCCCCATGTGCCTGATTGCCAGAGTTCAGGTGCATGCAGTGGAGTGGGATTGAAACTAATGAGAATGTTGTAAACAACTTGATCATGCCCTTACTTTGCCTCATGGCATCTAATCTAATAAAAGAGTAATATGCAAATTAACCATCACTCCAAGACACCTACGCCATGCCCACCAGCCAAGCCATGCCCACCGGCCATTCAGAGTGACTATATGCAAATTAACCCAGCTAAGATGGCAGCCAGAAGCCACAGAGCTAGAGCAAACAGGAGGCTTCTGTTTGGAGGAAACTGCCTGCCTTGGCTGGCTGGGCCTCTGCTCAAGGCAACATAGTTTCAATTATAGAAGCCACAGAGCTGAAGCAAACAGGAGGCTTCCTTGCCTGCCTAGGCCTCTGCTCAAAGCAACAAAGTTTTAATTATAGAAGATAAACCCCAGAAACCTGATTCCAGCCAGCCTCACTGGGATGTTGGGTCAATGGGAGCTGTGGGCAGCCTGAAAATGGCCCTCAGCCCCTCACCCAGGCTGGCCACACCCCCATGGGGTGAGGGTCCCCACTGGGGGGCTTGGCAAGCCTGCAAACAGCTGTCAGCCTCTCACTCAGGCTGGCCAGGCATGCCAGCAGGTGGACATCCCCCGAGGGGTCCCAGACTGTGAGAGGGCACAGGCCAGGCTGAGGGACCTCCCCGAGTGCACAAATTTTTGTGCACTGGGCCCCTAATATTGTAATAACTGTGTGTAGTGCCACATCAGTACTAACTTAAAAAGTGGGACCACTTTTTAAGTTATATAAATGTCTAACCACTATGCAGTAAACTAATATTGAATATAAATTATACTGGAATAAAATATTTAAAAAATCAGGTAAAAGAAATAAGTCATTTTGTCTTTTAGATTCTGTTTTTACTCATATTTTCAAATAATCCTCCATTCTAAAATCAGGGAATTATTTGCTTACATTCTCCTTTAGTTCTATATTTTTGTGCTGATCTTCACACTTAAATGTTTCATTAATTTGAAAAATATGTTGGTGTATAATGGATAGTAGGGCTAAACTTTACTTTCTTGCAAATAATGACAGCAACTAAGTATTTGAGGAAAATAAACTTTCAAATATAAAAAGTACCAGTATATCATTTGTTATTTTGTTTTCTTAAATGTATTTCATGAGAGGTGGAAAAAGTTTTCCTCATTGGTTTGTTATTCAGGTGTGATGCTTAAAAATCCATTTTAAATAGGTAACTTTTAATTTAAAATGTCTTTTTTTTTCTGTTTCTTTTTGCCCATCTGGGCCTGTTGGTGCTATGACTAAGATTAGAGGTTTCTATGACTGCAGATGACTTTTTTTTTTTTTTTTTAAAGAAGGGAGCTTGCAATTATCTTTCAAGTCCTTATACAAAAAGCCCAGGAACTGGCTCACTGTATTCTATAAATACATTTCGCCAACACTTTGTAGTGTATTTTCAAACAGGAAGTAGAGAACCAAGAACTGAAAAAAAAAAAAAAAAGGTACCCTAAATCCACTGTTCAGAAATTAACACCAGTAAAAAGAACCCTGACAGTTCTTCAGCTTTTCTTTGAATTACAACCTTTATGTTCTGACCACATAGAGAAAGGAAAAGAAATTTCAGGCCTTATGGGAACTTTTTAGATGAAAAGTTTTTAGAGGACTCTTGTGCAGAGAAGCTTAATGAGATGAAAAAGACTTAGGCCATTTCTGAAGACCTGCAGTGAAAACAAGAACATGGTAATCATATTTAGAGGTTGGGGGCCTTTTGAATTTATATAAGGGACCCCAGGGCTGATATTGTCCCATTACTGTAGAACTAGCCTAGTCTAAAGGGACCAGATGCAATACTGTTCCTGCTTTGCATCTATAGGGCTGGGTAGTGAATGGGCTCCAATGTGTGTTCTTCAGTGTATGAGGATCTTTATGGAAATGACAGTTCAATTTAAATTTGAAAGCGTAAGTAGGAATTGTAAATAGGTATGTTGGGATACTTGAAAGCTTCTTATAAAAAAGGATAAAGTGGGCCTCTAATGTGTACCCAGCATGAAGAAACGGAACTAGTAGCAGTGAGTAAGGGCTCCTCCAGTTGATCTTGCCTCTAAATTTCATTTGCATCCATCTCACCTATTCATTTATGTGGCTTGCTTCGGGTTAGTGCAGGGGTCAATAAACCTTTTCTGAAAAGGGTCAGGCACTAAATATTTTAGGTTTTGTAGGCTGTAGGTCTCTGTTGCAATTACTTAACTCTGCTGTTATAGTGTGAATATGTGAATGAGAAATATGTAAATGGATTTTTGTGGCTCTGTTTCAATAGAACTTTATTTACCAAAAGAGGCGGTGGGCTGGATTAGGCCTGTGGGTTATGGTTTGCTTGCTCTTCATTTAGACACCTATCATCTCTCATCTGAGTTGCTGTAATGATTTCTTTTCCATGTGACCAGTTTACCTGATTTTAGTTTCATATGAGTTTATTATTTTAGGCGCTCACAATATAAAGATAAATAAAGCAAGATTCCTGTTCTTGAAGAACCGGCATTACAAAAGAAATACAGATATGAGAGCTCATAACAGCGTCATGAGCTAGGATTGCTTTCTTCATGCAGCCATAATGGGCTTTCTACAAAAGATGATCATTCCCCTTTCTTCTAAAATCCATGTAGTGGTATATATCTTAAAACAGCAACACAGATTCTTGATGGGGCATTTAGGTCTCTGATTATCTGCCTATCTGGCCTATGACTATCTTCCTGGACTCACCTTTTTCACTTTCCACTTCCACATCTTAAGTTCTAACTCCAATAAATCTTAGTACTAGCTATGGCAACAACACATATCGCCGTGCTTTTATACTCTGTGCCATCTGTATATGTTATCCTGCAGTGACCTCCCTTCATTCCCCCATATCCAATTTAGGAAACATTTTCTATCCAAGCTGTTCAAGGATTATTATGGGCTGCCCTCTAGGGCTGTTGTGACCAATAAATATGGTGACGCGCGTCAATAACTCAATATAGTCCCTGGCACAAAGTAAGTGTTAAATAAATATTATCACCAACAACAATAAACTCAGCATCAACAACATCTTCACAAAGACGTCTTGTAAGCTTTCATATGTATGTGTAGATCCCGTGAGATGTCAGGATTGGAATAAAAGTGATATTTATTAGTATTGAAATGATGATCAAATATGAGGATAGATGAGACTGATAGCAGAGGGGAAAATCATACTTTAGAATAAGCTTTCTAAAAGAAACAAACATTTCTCACAATTCTGGAGGTTAGAAGTCCAAGATCAGAGCGACAACATGGTTGTGCCTGGTAAGCACTCTCTTCCTGGTTTGCAGATGGCAATTTTCTTGCAGTGTCTTCACATGGCAAACATAGAGAATAAGCTCTTCAGCGGCTCTTCTAATAAGGATACTAATCCCATCATTAAGGCTCACCCTAATGTCTAATTACCTCCCAAACGCCTGTCACGTTGTGGCTAAGGGCTTCCACATATGAATTTCGGGGAAGCACAAAGATCCTGTTTGTATAACATATTTAAGCAGTACTTTTTGTGGACCAACGTAACACCACTTTTGCATAATAACAGCTATTTTCAACCTTTTTATCCCATGAAACACAGAAACTAATTACTAAGATTCTGAGGTACACCAAAAAAAAAGTTAAGTTTTTGTTGATCTAGCAAAAAATTGGTATAATTTTGATTTACTTACAGCAGACGGTTATTGTACTGGCTGCTCTTGTTTTTTAACTTTACAATCTAAGTGAAAAGAGGTCAGTGGCCCTGCCTAAAGCCAGGTATTGATTGTTTTAAAAATTCTTTGGCACACCAATTGAAATTTGGTGCCTTATAATTTAATCAAAGGAGTGACATGTTTACCACTTTTGATAATATGCTACTGGTTAGAAGCAAATTATAAGATTCCCACTCCAGGGGGGCGGGGGGGGGCACCATACAAGCACATGTCTCATTGGAGTTACCTTAGAGTGTGTCCACTATAGTGATGATGACACACTCTTTCATTAAGAGATGAGGTCCATTATCTTTCTTTCCCTTGTGTCCTTTTTGTGACTTGCTTCTATCACATTAGAATGGGGCAGAAGAGCTGTTATGTAAGACTTCTGAAGTCAAGTCATAGAGGACTATGTGGCCTTTCTCTCTCTGTCTCTCTTTACCTCTCTCTCTCTCAAAACATGTGCCTTTGGAGTCATGAAATGTGACCTATAAGCAGGCCAGCCGTTAGATGATTTCAGTTCCCTGTCTTTTTTCCATTTAATACTCAAGATATTAGCATAGATAAATGATCTCTGTTGTGCCCTATTTGAATTCCTGACCTATAAAACCATGAACAAAATAAATAGTTCTTCTTGCCACTAAGGTTTGTGGTAATTTGTTATATGGTCATAATAACTGGAACAACAATGAAAAAAAGGAAATTTAAAACTAGTTACTCTACTGTATATAATGGTTTCCAAACATATATCAAGATTTCCCACAAGAAGACTTCTATTGGACATATCCTGTAGAGATGGTCTCCCTCCTTTCAATTAGAATGATTTGAAGAGGTCTTGCTACTTCCTACTTGAATTTCAGACCTAACTTCTCAGGCTTTCAGTAAGGAAAACCATTATCCTAAAGAAGATATGCATTCTGGATATATATAATATTATTACCAGCAATGAGTACATAGCCATTGACATTTCTTGAGGAGCACATAAGCACCTCATTATCTTATACTTTTCCAGGCTATTATGGGTTATTTTTCCTAGCCAAATTATATGTTAAACTAGGAGCCTGGTGCACAAAAATTTGTGCACTTGGGGGGGGGGTTCCCCTCAGCCCAGCCTGTGCCCTCTCGCAGTCTGGGACCCCTCGGGGGATGTCCACCTGCTGGCGTGCCTGGCCAGCCTGGGTGAGGGGCTGATGGCTATTTGTAGGCTGGCCAAGCCCCCCAGTGGGAACCCTCACCCCATGGGGATGTGGCCAGCCTGGGTGAGGGGCTGAGGGCTGTTTTCAGGCTGGCCACATCCCCTTCAGCATTTGGGTCCCTACTGGGGTGCTTGGCCAGTCTGGGTGAGGGGCTGAGGGCTGTTTGCAGGCTGGCCCCAGCTCCCATTGACCCAAGGTCCCAGTGAGGATGGCTGGAAGCAGGTTTCTGGGATTTATTTATCTTCTATAATTGAAACTTTGTTGCCTTGAGTGGAAGCCACAGCCAGCCTATGCAGGCAGTTTCCTCCATCGATGGCCTCCTATTTGCTCTAGCTCCATGGCTGCCGGCCATCATTTTGGCTGGGATAATTTGCATAGTGTCGCTCTGATTGGCTGGTGGGCATGGCTTGGCTGGTGGGTGTGGCTTAGGTGTAACAGAGTAAGGGTCAATTTGCATATTACTCTTTTATTAGATTAGATTGTCTTATCCTAAAACAAAGATCAAGTCTTTTCTTAGAAGTGAATCAAATCCTGATATCTAAGAAATGAGAAAAACTATTTTCTTCTTTAAAAATGCCATTTCCACCCCCTTTTGCCTGTCTCAAAAATACAAAGTTCAAAGCTTACATTAAAGACCTGATGATACCTCTCTCTCTCTCTCTCTCTCTCTCTCTCTCTTTCTCTCAATCCTCCTCACCCAAGGATATGTTTATTGATTTTAGAGAGAATTGAACGAACCAACAACCTTTTTATGCTACAACCAACTGAGCTACACCAGCCAGGGCAAGACCAGATGATTTCTATGTTATTTAAGATTTGGTTTGGTAATAGGGATAGGTGGGATATGTTCAGAAGAGACCCAGCCTATTCTATATTAAGAAAATAAATTATTGAGTGTTCTTAATTCAACACTATCCCCAAATTAAGAAGAGTTGTGGTTTCTTAAAATATATTTTTTATTGGTCAAAGTATTACAAGTATCTCCAATTTCCCTCCTCCATCCTCCCTTCTGCCAGCCCCCCTCCCCACTCATATTCACTACCCTATTGCCTGTGTCTATAGGCTATGCATATAAGTATTATAAGTTCTTTGGTTTATCTCTTCTTTGCCTTGTAATAAAATAAAAATGATGAAATTCAGCAAGCAATCCATATTTTTTAACTAAATTACTCCTGAAGGGTATTTGCTATTGGCAAAGCTTTAAATTAAAATGTAATTTTCCTGGGAATTTTTCTTCATTTTTAAAGTAGTAAATTGCCTGTCACCTTGTCATTTGTTTCTTAGAATACTTTTCTTAAGTAGTTTTTGACACCACAGAAAGTACTGATTAAATTGTTTGCCCTTGTTTATATGATTCTCAAATACAGGAACTCAGGGGCAGCTTGGAGGAAAAACAAAAGAATTCATCCTGCCCTAACCGATTTGGCTCAGTGGATAGAGCGTCGACCTGCAGACTAAAGGGTCCCAGGTTCGATTCCAGTCAAGGGCATGTACCTTGGTTGCGGGCACATCCCCAGTGGGGAGTGTGCAGGAGGCGGCTGATCGATGTTTCTCGCTCATTGATGTTTCTAGCTCTCTATCCTTCTCTCTTCCTCTCTGTAAAAAATTAATAAAAAATATATTTGAAGAAAAAAGAATTCATCCTGTTTAATAAAGAGATAATATGCAAATTAACCCTCATGTCTTTACAAAATGGCTGCCTATCACCAGGCCAGCAGGGGGGTTAGTGAGGGACGACCAAATGACTGAACAACAGGCTGCATGGGGCAACCAAGCCAGTGGGGGGCCATGAGCGGCGACCAGGCTGGCAGGGAGAACATTTGGAGGTAACCAGGCAGGCAAGCAGGCAGGTGAGCGACTAGGAGCCAGTGGTCTAGGATTGTGAGAGGGATGTCTGACTGTCGTGCACTGGGTTTCTAGTCTATCTTATATTCTACTAGAGGCCCAATGCATGAAATTAGTGCAAGAGTAGGCCTTCCTTCTCCCGGCTGCTGGCACCAGTTTCTCTTCAGCACCCAGGACCCAGGCTTCCCCCAGCTTCCCTCTGGCTACCGGACCCAGGCTTTTCTCACAGAGGGAGGCCCTGTCCTCCTGCTGCAGCCTGCTGGCCAGTGTCCTGGGCCTCCCTCTGCAGGGCGATCATGGGACAATGGCTGGGCCCCAACCAATCACATCACACCCACCTTGGCTGGCCTGGCACCAGTGGGTGTCATAGCGTGGTCCTGGATGGTCATCTGGAATGGTCCTTACACTGTTCAGCCATTTGGTTGATTTGCATATTATACTTTTATTATATAGGATTAAATCACTGGGTCCTATGTTTTTGGCAACATCCAAACCATCTGGTCAGTTGGAAATGGGCTTAATAAACATTCTAGGTGATACCAACTGCCCTATCCAGATTTGCTCAAGGGACTATTGCTCAGAATTTCAGAACCTTCCCAGAGCTCATTAACATACATTTGATGGTGGGACGCCCAGTGACTTCATGATGCCCATAGGGAATTTGCAGGTTATGGAGTTGAGGTGATGTTTTCAGGGAATTACAGTTTTGTCCTATTCTTCAATGTTGACTTTCCCCTATGGTCACTGCCAAAGAGGACCTTTCCCTGCTTGCCAGCCTTCTTTCCTTTTGCAGAGTGTGAGCCATTTGATTAAGCATGCAGCTCTCTGTTTCAGAGAGACCTCTTCAGTCCCATGTTAGGAAAACTATAATTGTCTTCGAGGATTGTTGGTTCTCTCATTTATCAGAAAAATGATACTCTGACCAGTTCAAACATAATATGGGGTTGTGACTTGCCTCACAATAAAGAAAAGCATTCCGTACACTTGCTGCAGATATTTTCTAGCAAAAATTCAGTACTTTTAAATCTTAAATTTCCACTTCATCAGTGTGTCTGTCAGTGTTACCTACAGAGCATTTTTATGGCAGAGGTGCTGGTGGCAGTGGTGATCAGGGGAGAACATCTTTCTATTTTCTAATGCACTAGATTGTTTACCTATCTGAAGATACTCAAGAGAAAGGTTTAAGATTTTGGCAAGTGCAGAAGCTGTTTAGTAGATTAGCCAGAATTAATCAGTCTTCCATGGAAAATTTTTCTTAAGAGGAAAATCTCATCTATTCTGGTCAGACTCTTTGCCTCCTGATGCAAACATTTCTCCCATAAGCTTCTACCTTTTACATTGGATTTCCATGCCCAAGTGTGATTCATTTCCATTTTATTCTCAGTATGGTTACAGTTTTTCTCTATGTACATTGTTGTATTCTTCTCCAAATATAATTACCTTGTGGCACAATTAACATTGATATCAAAATCAGTAATTGGGATGGCGTTTACTAGTGATGTTTAAGATCCAGTTGTCACTCCTCCTTTGTTTTTGTTTCTAATGTGCCTTGTATTTATCTTGTAAATACTGTGAACCCCCTACGAGGAGGACGCTGGAGGGGGAGGCAGGTACTCCCATACTCTTGATCCAGAAGGGAAGAAATAGACTAAGGTTGCATGTGATTTGGACAGGACATAGAGCCTGATATTATCATCGGTATTGCAAACATAAAGTCCTGATTTTTTAAAAAGAAATAATTCAGCATATTGTGTTATGGCACCTAAGTGTTTCATTAAATGCTGTAGACAACTCTTCAGCAATCAGGTGTTTAAAAGGATTTAGGTCTATATAAAAGATGTCATTTTCACCTCTTTTTCTTTCTCTGTTGCTCCAAATATTGATCTAAATACAAAGTAATGTAATTTTAAAAGGATTGGAGAGGCTTAGGGTATATTGCTAAATCATGCGTTTTCTTTTTCCTCTATGAGAAGGATCCTGTTTTCGTAAAAATCCACTTAAGGTTTGTTTCAGTTTAAGCTGTAGTAGGACTTTCCTGTTCATGTTTTCTTTTTAGGTTTTATATTCCATGTCCTAGCAGTTTTCTGTAGCATATATTATCTGTATCACACACTTGATATTTATAGTACTTAAATCAATACCCATTGATTGTCCTGATTTTGTTGAAGATTTACTTTATGTATGTAGACCTGTTTTCTCCAACTAGACTGTGCACTCCTTTTGAGAACAAGGATACTACTTATATTTCTTTATATTCTCAGCCATGCTCAATACGATGCCTGTCCAAAGCAAACATTCAGTAAATGTGTTGGTTGATTTATTCACCTCAACTTCTAAATGCTATTTCAAGTCAGAAATGCTATCTTAACATTATGGCTTATTTCTTTGTAAAAAGAAGTATTTAGGATGGACTTTTTCCCATGAAGCCATGCCATATAATGATGGTACATGGGGCCATGTAATGGTTAAGAGCTTAGTTTTTAGGGTCAGCCACTTTGGTATGAATCCCAGCCCTATCCTTTGCTAGCTGTGTAAATACTTTGATCAACAAATGATTTACTTCTTCAGCTTCTCAGTTTCCTAATTTATAGAGTGGAGGTCATAATAGTACCAACCCATAGAATTATGAGGATTAAATGAGTAAAAATATGTAGTGCACTCAGAAAAGGGCTTGGCATGGAAATAAGCGTTATATAAGCTGTGTTTATATATGAAAAGGTTCAGTTTCATAGGATTCTAGAACATTGGGATTGAGAGGAATTTTTTACCAAAGTGGAAAGAAAATGGTCATCAGCACTGGCTTTGAGTTCTAGTTGTAACACTTCTGAAGTGACTTCATTTATGAAGTAGGCATGATAAATAATGTCATTATTGACTTAAGGGTGTTTTGAGGATTAGATAGAAAAATATACCCATGATCACATTATAAGTGAAAAATACTTTGTGTGTTTGTTATTATGACTACTCACAAATGAGGAAACTGAAGTTCACACTATGGCCTTGGGTAAGGTACTTATTCTTTCAATGTTCATACTTGAGAAGTATGAATAACAGTGGAACCCAGTTCATATGTTGATTGCAAGGATTTAGTGAGTTAATACATAAAACAGTACAGCAAAGTCCTCTAGATATTATATGGTAGTATGAGTTAGCTATTATTTTTATTTATTTTTTGTTACCATTTATCCCCTCTATGAGCTATTATTTTTATATTCATCCAGTAAGTATTTATAATCCAGCAATAGTCTGAGCTTATTTATAATGCTGTGTGGAGTTACTATTTCAAATACTGACCCTTCAGCTATAAATTTTGATTGGCAGTTTTAGGATAGGTCTGAGAGGGTAGATAAGAAAAATCTTTATCAGGAAATTCTCAGCTCAGCTTTCCTATCCTGATTTATTGGTTTAAATTCCTTACATGTGCACTTAGAACTGTTATAATTTATGATAGTTTTTTTGTCTTATGTGTGCTTTTTCAATGATTCTATGTAAATATAAACAAACAGCAAAGAGTATTCTCTATATAGACAAAGATATATAAATATAGGTTTAGAATATATAATACTCCGGGTTTATTTTTTCAATAAGGGAGTATCTTTTAGTTTTTCATATTATAATTTTCTTCTCCAGGGAAAAACTGTGTGGCATGTAAGCACTTAAGGCAATTGAGATTTTTATTCAAGATGGTTTCCTATTTTATGCTCAAATACATCTCAGAGGGACTAGTCTTATTGAACAGTCTAAACTCTAAGCCAATAATTTTCTAGATGTAGGAGCTACCAGTTTTGAGACATTTTTTTACGATTGGTATGAGAGAGTGCTTTATATTTTTATTAAAAACAATGGGTGTAATTCTTTTATTTGAAAAGGTCTAATTTAAGCCTATTCTTTTACTTGCCCTCTCAACATTAAATCATTCTTATTTTCAACACTTTAAGGATTTGGCAGAATTCCTGATTAGTGACAAGTCATAGAAACCTGAACATAGAAGTTTTATCTGCTTTAAACATTACCTTGATAGAATTACTTGCAGGTGAATTTTCAGTCCAATGGTCTTTGATTCACCTTTGTTTTCTTGACATAATGTATCTATTAAATTTCCAATAAATATTGAATGAGTAATATTAATGGCTTATGTTTTTTGCATTATCTTTGTTAATAATCTTCACCTGATGAGGTAGAACTGTTATTATCTTTATTTTACAAAGGAGGAAACTGAGGTACAGAAAGCTTGAGTAACTTCTAAGGGCAAGTGCGTGAGATACATTGAATCTTTCTTTCCAGAAAGAAACTAGTTTTAAAATCTGCCTTTTATTAACCTATAAATGAGAATTGAATGTATTTGACTTACGGAATCTTTTGAAAAAAATTTTGGACATGATATGAATTTTATGTTTATAAAACTATAAGAAAGTAATAAGGATTATCAAAAATATATGCATATATATATATATATATATATATATATATATATATACATACACACACATATATGTATATGTGTGTGTGTATACACATGTCTCCTATCAGTTACGAAAGGGATGGCTCTCAGGAGGCAAATCCTAAGGACTCTAAATTTGGAATTGTTCTGTCATCCAAGAAAGAGAAAATAACCCAGCCTGTATGGCTCAGTGGTTGAGTGTATACCTATGAATCAGGAGGTCACAGTGCGATCCCTGGTGAGGGCACATGCCTGGCTTGGGCTGCAGGCTTACTCTCCAGTGTGGGGCATGCAGGAGGCAGCCAATCAATAATTCCCTCTCATCACTGATGTTTCTATCTGACACTCCTTGTCCCCTCCTCTCTGAAATATATATATATATATATATATATATATATATATATATATATATATATATAGAGAGAGAGAGAGAGAGAGAGAGAGAGAGAGAGAGAATAGGAGAATACGAGTGTGAGGCGAGGGAGACATTTCAGAACATGATCCATAGGACGTACAGGAAAGGCCCAGAGAACAGAGTTGTTTTGAAGTAGACTGCTCTTACATGCTAAAGAAAACTTTTATCAGGTGAAACAGGTAAAGAACCATTTAAAATTATATTTTACAGCCAGTTTTACTTTTGTATTAAGAGAGCTGTAAAAACAGAAACAAGCTGCTGTCCCCTTCTCAAAGAATAGGTGAAAAGAGATTGAGGATTAAGCATTGATGTGCTAATGACCATCTTCAGTCCCTAAAAAGTGGCTTGAAAATAACTTCAGCAAAATTCAGCAAGACAGTGATACAGAACAGGGAGAGGCAAATGTGCAGGGTTTCTTTGCAGTATATGCTCTGCTGAAATAAACATTATAGGATTACATTTCTTTGGAGATCAGTAAACTTCATAGAACTGTATTAAGAAGAAAAAGTTTCTGACACCATATCTCTGAGTGGTCATGTAAACACCAGGGTCAGGCATTTTCCTCCCACAAGTCCACCGAATCACAAACTCAAAATAATTGTATTTCCTCTTTTACTATCTGACACAAATGCTATAGAGAACTGGCATAAGTCACAGCACAATATTCTCACCAGCATTCTTTTTTTTTTTTTTTTTTTAATTACCAGCATTCTCAGTACATGATTTTTAAAAGGAAATTTAACCAATATGAAACAAATATATGGCATCATTTGCACATTATATAACAAAATGTAAGTAGCAAAGATTTCACAAAATATCTGTTCTTGTTAAGTATCTCCAAATTAACAAATTGCAGTTGGAAGGGAAATCTAAGGGAGAGAAGAACAATAATTTCAAAGCCAGAGATCTGAGTCTTAATGTCTTGGTTTCCTGCATTCCTTTTTTTAAAAAATATATTTTATTGATTTTTTACAGAGAGAAGGGAAAGCAATAGAGAGTTAGAAACATCAATGAGAGAGAAACATCGATCAGCTGCCTCCTGCATACCCCCTACTGGGGATGTGCCCACAACCAAGGTGCATGCCCTTGACTGGAATTGAACCTGAGACCCTTGAGTCCGCAGGCCGACGCTCTATCCACCGAGCCAAACCAGTCAGGGCTCCTTCATTCCTTCTTCATTATCTACTTTTTCATTATTTTTTCTTTAATGATTAGTTTTCTCCCCAATTATAGTGGATCTTCTATTATGATCTTTATTCTATTTCTTTTTTTTGTAATGCAACATCTTGCATATTGGCCCTTATCCAAAGGTTTCTTTTTTTCTTTTCCTTGATTTATAGAAAGTTATTTACTTTCATATGCTAGAGGCAGGATGGCAAATGAGGAATTAGAGCGCTCACCAATATTTGTATTCTCCTTTTCTTCCTGGACCCCTACTTTCCTAGTCCTCTCACACCTAGTAAGTGATAGTTTTGGCCAATGGAATACAGATGCTGAATGTTATGTGTAGGCTGGTCTCTGAAATGTCTGCTAAAGTTCCTCCACTATAATTTTAACTTCCCTGGTCTGATGTGGTCCTCAAACAAGGTGGTCCAATTAAAATATAAAGTGAGTACATATATAATTTATAATTTCCAGGAGACACATGAAAAAAAGTAAAAAGAAACAGGTGAAATTAATTCCCTAACATAGTTGTTTAACACAATGTATTCAAAATATTATTATTTCAAAGTATCAGTACAAGAATTATTAAAAAGACAGGTATTTTATTTTTTTATACCACAACTTCAAAATCTAGTGTTTATTTTATGCGTATAGCTAATCTCAGTCTAGACTGAATCCCCATTTCAAGTGCTCAGTGGCTATTGGATTGGATAGGACATTTCTGGAGGATGACATGGAGAGAATGGCATAGCTATTAAATGGAAAACCCTGGGTCACTGAATGACTGTGGAGAAGTGTTGTACACCCCTGATCTATAGTGAACTGTAATATGAGTAAGAAATGAACTGTTGTCAAAGTATAGAAATTTCTGGGTTTATTATCAGCTTGTGTACTGTGGAAGATTAGATAACTGTGCAGCAAATGCTCACTCTCTTTCCCTGTTTCTTCTCTTGAAACTCCATGAAAGGAGCACACTTTCCTGCGTCATTGATGTCAGGCTTGGTCATGTGATTTTCTTTGGCCAATGGAATGTGGATAGTTGCAAAAAAGAGAAAAGAGTACAGACAGTGCTTGGGTTCCGTTGCACTCAGTGTCCCTCATTTCATGGTTATGTCGCAATCTCCCATTTATTTATATTAAAAAAAAGTTCCGTCATTTCGACGTATGTACATTTGCGCTTTATGTTTTTTTTTCAATTTATTTACCACAAGTCAAAGGTCAGGGGTTGTTATCTTTCTTTTAAATTTTTTTTACTGTTTCACTTCATTGCTGCTGTGTATGTGCTCCATGTGAGTGACCTAGGTGCTTATGTAGGTGGGTTCTGACTAATGACGAAAATCACATCATGTAGCACGGTAGGAATGGATCTCCGATGGAACCCGAGGGCTTACTGTACTGATTATACGTCTAGGCCTTAAGACTTTTTATGTGATTCTAATTAACATTCTTTGAACTTTTTTCTCTCTTATTTAAAAAAAGAGAGAGAACCAGATGATCCACTGTCCCCAAAAGAAGGAGAAACATAGTGAGCAGTCATGAACTAAACTTGTGATCAGCAGTTAAACTCAGCTAAGACTAGCTGGATCAATTGAACATGAGCCAGCCTGCAGATATATGAGCAATTAATAAAAATGCTTTTTGTTGTACGCAGCTGTTTTTGCCATGGATTTTTGTATAACATTATTGTGATAATAGCTGACTAATAGAGGAACTATCCTAGTAGGATTTTATTTATTTCCCATGGATGAATCTCTATCCCACTAGCAGTCCATAGTCCTCCCTTCCTGTGGTTCTTAACCATGTTGCATCTCCTCTTTCATTTCTTTCTTGCCTTTCATAATCACCTAATCCATACCTTTCAATGTTACCAGCCAGTGTTGGTCTGCTTTTGTTTTATAATTATTTACATGTACAACTCAGAGGTTAGCCAACATCTTCTTATAACTTGAGATCTGAACATACAATCATTCATGCAATTATCTGAAACTTTTTAAAAACTCTTGATATGTTACAGACACTGTTCTAATCTACAGAGATATCATAGTGAACAAGAAAGGTGTTCTCATACCTACATTTGAATGTGTGTGGGGGTGCACATAGACAATACACAAATAAATACATGTAGGAAAATTTGTAATATTACTATAAAGAAAGTGAAGGGGCCCTAACTGGTTTGGCTCAGTGAATAGAGCATCAGCCTGCAGACTCAAGGGTCCCAGGTTCGATTCTAGTGAAGGGCACGTACCTTGGTTGCGGGCACATCTCCCGTAGGGAGTGTGCAGGAGGCAGCTGATCGATGTTTCTCTCTCATCGATGTTTCTAACTATTCCTTCTTCCTTCCTCTCTGTAAAAAATGAATAAAATATATTTTTTAAAAAAGAAAGAAAGTGAAGGGGAGGTTAGAGGTTGGAGATGGGGGGTGGTTATTGCTATAGAAATTATTTCATAACCCCACATTCTGTACTTTGCAGAAATATAAACCCTTTCTAGCATCTTTGCCTGTTGCTAGGAGCTTATGTTCTTAGGCTTCTTTGTGGCTTCCAACTGCTTCCACTGAATTAGTTGAGTTTAAGGATTATCTCTGTCATTTTGTTTGTCTTTGTTCTACTTTGTATTAACTACCTTAATTAAATTAGTATCGCACAAACCATCCCCACAAAGACATCTGTGTGTACATAGAGCTTTACTCATGGTATTGAGAATATGGAATTATTCATCATGGTAACACAATTTAAAATCCAATATTAGTTATTCCTGGTTCAGAAAATATTAACGGTAGACCTTAACCTCTGGCCATGATGTTGTTGCTTTTTTTAAAAATATTTTTTCTGTATTTATTCTTTTGTTCTAATCTCTTAATTTTTTTCTTGAGCAGAGCAATTTAGTTACTACACTTGGTTACAACAACCCAGGCCCCCAGAGTTTCAATTTTCTGCTATGTAGCTTACAAAGTTACTTTACTAGACAAGAACCCACTGAGGTTTAGCAGCATTGCATTGTATGTCCAAGGTCCTGCAGCTAGAAAATGTTGAAGCTGAGATTTTGTTCTAGCTTATCTGAGGTTAGAACTAATGTTTGCAAACTGCAAACACATTTTAACGTCCCTTCATTTAGGTGAGCAAACATGCTTGTTTGTTATTTCTTTTTTTATAAACTTATTTGCAGCCTAGAGCTTCCAGAAGAGAATACAGCCTTGCCAACACCTTGATTTTATCCCAGTGAAACCCGTGTTGGACATCTATGGAACTATAAGACAATAAGTGGGTATTGTTGTAAGCCACTAAACCTGTGGTAATTTATTACAACAGTTGTAGAAAACTAATATACCTGGCAATATACTGGGCCAAGACTTTTCTGTGAAGCATGCGAGCTCTCAGAGTTCTTAGATTTTCCTGAATTCTTCTGAGGATTCTAAGATCCCTCACAGTGGCAATCATCTGGAAAAGGGCAGGGCCCCTGTACCTTTACCTATTCACAAGGCTAGCCAAGTTTTCATATACTAATGAAAAATATCTTTCTGGCCCTAGCTGGTTTTGCTCAGTGGATAGAGCGTCAGCCTGCAGACCAGAGCCCCAGGTTCAATTCTGGTCAAGGGCATGTACCTTGGTTGCAGGCTCCTCCCTGGTCCCGGCCCTTGTCAATGTGCATGCAGAAGGCAACCAATCAATGTGTTTCTCTCTGCCTTTCCCTCTCTCTTCCACTCTCTCTAAAAATCAATGGAAAAATATTCTTGAGTGAAGATTAAAAGAAAAGAAAAATATATTTTGGCTTCCTCTAGTTAGTTTAACTTTTTCTATGGTTCTTACAATACCATATAGTTTTCTATTTGTGGCACAAAATTTATGTCTTATGAACTTCATGCTTTTTAGCATCTTTAAAAAACTCAAATATATTTTTTTGGTGTTTTTTTTTTTTTTAATAAAGAAACTTATTTCTTGCAATCTAAAGCCTTCACTTTCAAGACTATTGATTCTATACTGAGGTTCAAGAATGTAGTTTATAAATGAAAAAATTAAACAATAATTTAAATTTTGCTCTTGCTTTGCAAAAGCAATCTAGTTTACAACCTATGGAGAAAATTCAAGGGCTGCCTGAATGAAAGCAAGGATGGGACACCTGTAATCTTTATAGATTTCCCTGTTATCTTTTTAATTTCCATTGAGTCAGTAGTAACTCCTTTTATTTCTGATATTGGTAACTAATGTCCTCTCTGTCTCTGTCTCTTGTTAGTCTGGTTATCATTTTATTTTTTATATTAAAAAAACAAAACAGCTTTAGAGTTCTTTGACTTCCTTTATAATTCTCCTAGTTTTAATTTCATTTACTATTTTTTTCTGTTTGTTTTAGACTTAAATTGTTATTCTTTGTTTTATTTTCTTTCTTTTTTTCAAGTATGTTTTTATGGATTTCAGAGAGGAAAGGAGAGGGAGAGAGAAAAACATCAATGATGAGAGAGAATCATTGATCGGCTGCCTCCTATATGCTCCCAACTAGGGATCAGGCCCACAATCTGGGCATGTGTTTTGACTGGGAATCAAACTATGACTTCCTGGTTCAAGGGTTGACACTCAACCACTGAGCCACATGGTTCCGGCTATCTTGTTTTCTGTAACTCAAGGTTAGGGTACTGATTTTAGATCTTTATTCTTGTCTAAAGTAAGTATTTAATGGTATATATTTCCTTCTAAGTACTGTTTTCACTGCCTCCCACAAGTCTTAAATTTTATATTTATTTCCATTTAATTCAGTGTTTACTTTAAGACTATTTCCTTGACCAGTGCGTAGTTTAGAAGGGTGTTCTTTAATTTTCAAGTACTTGACCATTGTCTAGATATCTTTCTCTCATTGACTTTTAGTTCAATTATTTTGTAGTCTGAAAATATGTTTTGATAATTTATATTATTTTACATTTTAAGGTGTGCTTTAGGGCCCAGAATGTGGTCTCCCTTGGTGATTGTCCCATGTGAGCTCCATAAAACTATGAATTCTGTTGTTTTGGGATGGTGTGTTTTATAAATGTGAATTAGATCAAATTTGATGATTGTGCTGCTCAAGTCAAATATATCCTTATTGATTTTATGCCTGCTTGATCTGTCAATTACATCTATCAAGTCTCCAACTACAAGAGTGAATTTGTTTATTTCTCCTTTCAATTCTGTCAGCTTTTATCTCATATATAATACTGTTTTATTCATTTATTCTTATTGATTTCAGAAAGGAAGGAAGAGGGAGAGATAGAAACATCCATGATGAGAGAGAATCATGGATCATCTGCCTCCTGCAAGTCTCCCACTGGGGATAGAGCCCACAACCCAGGCATGTACACTTGACCGGAATCAAAACTGGGACCTTTCAGTTTGCAGGCTGACGCTCTAGCCACTGAATCAAACCAGTTAGGGCTATAGCACTGTTTTAGATGCATACACATTTAAGATTGCTATGTCTTCTGTACAATTGATTTATTTAAAATTATGTAATGTCCTATTTATCCATAATGTTTTCATTCTGAAATCATCTTTGTCTGAAATTTAATATAGCTACTTCAACTTTTTAAAATTAATGTTATATGGTATGCCTTTTTCTATCCCTTTATTTTTAATCTATCTGTCCTTATATTTAAAGTGAGATGCTTGTTGGGTCTTTTGTTTTTAAATCTACTTAAACAATCTCTGTATTTTAACTTGTGAATATAGACCATTCACATTTTAACTAATTTTTAAAATATTTGGGTTAATATCAACCATATTTGTAATTGTATTGTATTTATTGTCAGAGGCTTCTTTTTCTGTCTTTCATTTTAAGTGGGCATTCTATATTACTCAATTTTATTTCCTTTTAGCATATCACTCATACTTCTTTAAAAGTTTTGATGGTTGTCCTGGTGTTTACAATAATTATTTTATAAGTAATCTAAGCACTCTTTAAATAACTCTGTTTTTGTTTCATGTGTAGTGTAAGTATCTCATTATGGATTACTCCCAATTATTCTCTTCTGTTCCTTGTGACAGTGCTCTCATTTGTTAACTTATCCATCTTCTGTAATTATTCAATATATTACTATTATTGTTATTAGTTTTTAAAAGTTATTGTTTAGATAAATTAAGAATATGAAAATTAAAAGTTTTTATTTTAGCCTTCAATCTCAAGAAGTAGAATATCACTTCTTTCAACAAAAATTGAGACCACTAAAACTTCCTCAGTTTCTCTTTTCCCATGATTGGCTTATAAATGGCATAAAAACTATATGCATTGACAAGGAAGAATAAGATATGGTCCCCATGTCTAAGGAATTTAAAAGACTTATAGTTAATGTATAAAATGAGTGCTATATACAGCAAAGGCTAACATTGTAATAACAACAACAAAAATTTGAAACTTTAAATGTACATACAACCACTTGGAAGGTGATTATCATTACTACCCCATTACATAGATGAGTTAACTGAAGCTCAGATATATAAAAACAGCTGAGTGAATAAATGGTAGAATCAGGGTTTGCAAGCCTGTCTGACTTATAAAAAATAATACTCTCATGTAAACCTAGGTGTAATTTTTGCTAATATCTTGTTGACTTTGTTTCATGTCCCATCTCAGAGTTGTCCTAAACCTCTGGAGGAATGCAAGCACCCCCAGCAGGGAGCTATGGATATTGCCTTGTCCTTATGTAAAGCCTCAGTTAAGTATATGTTTGTCTTTTCCCTAGCCTTGGATTCCTGATTTTTAGGGTTTCTTTCCAATCATCAAAATGGAAATAGATCACATGAGACAACATGGATATATAATTATACTCTTTATTGTTAACTGTGTCTCTGACTAGTAGCAGTAGAAACAAAATATCTGCACTAATGGAAACTTTAAGCAAACAAGTTGAAATTTATCCTTTTTTTTTTTACATGCCAAATTCTTTTGTTTGATGGCATTATTTGTCAGGTGTATAAACTCTTTCACAGAACTTCCCATGGTTGGAGCCTACTTGGTCATGGGAAGTCTTCCTGGTTTTCACTTCTTATTTCAATTGCATGTAATTTTTTTTCTTATTTTATTCTTATTATCATAAAGTGAGGTTCCCCTTTCACAGATATTTGAAAGGGGAATATGCTTAATGCAGCTTTGACTAATGTCTTTATGTCTATCTAATTAGAATCCCATTGAATTCTTGGTTACCCTCACTCCTGTGGCTTAAAAAAACTACAATAACAACAACAAAGAAGCCACTTGACAGTGCACCTAGTTTTTCTCTCTCTTTTAAAAATTCTTTATTGTTAAAAGTATTCCATATGTCCCCCTTTTTTCCCCTCTCATTAACCTCTCATAGCCCGTTCCACCTGCCCTGGTCTGTGTCCATGGGTTATACGTACATATATACAAGGTCTTTGGTTGATCTCTTCCTTCCTACCCACTCCTGCCTTCCCTCTGAAATTCCACAGTGTGTCCCCCATGCTTCAATGTCTCAGCATCTATTTTGTTCAACAGTTTGTTTTGTTCATTTGGCTACACATATGAGTTATGTGATACTTGTCTTTCTCTGACTGGCTTATTTTGCTTAGCATAACACTCTCCAGGTCCCTCCATGCTATCTTAAAGGGTAAGAGGTCCTTCATTTTTACTGCTGCATAGTATTCCATGGTGTATATGTAATGCAGCTTTTTTATCCACTCATCTATTGAAGGGCACTTGGGCTGTTTCCAGATCTTAGCTATTGTAAATTGCGCTGCTATGAACATAGGGTTGCATGCATTTTTTCTGAGTGGTGTTTTGGGTTTCTTAGGACATATTCCTAGAAGTGAGATTACTGGGTCAAATGGCAGTTCCATATTTAATTTTTTAAAGAAAACTCCATACTGTGTTCCATAATGACTGCACCAGGCTGCATTCCCACCAGCAGTGTACCAGGGCTCCCTTTACTCTGCATCCTCACCAGCACTTGTCAGTTGTTGATTTGTTGATGGTAGCCATTCTGACAGGTATGAGGTGATACCTCATTGGAGTTTCCATTTGACTCTTTCTGATGATCAGTGACTTTCAACATTTTTTCTTTAACCTTTCCTCCCCAAAGTTAATTTAAACTATTTCTTCCTAAGTGTACCATGTAACTCCTTCTAATTCTACTACCTAATTTGATGCCTTCCACTCATCTTCTCCCTTAGATTACTCCCATGATCAACACTTCCCACTTAAAATTCTTATTCAAGAATAGTTTCAGTCCACAAACCACTCTTTAATTGAGAGCTATACCCTTATGAGAACTGTAACACTTCTTTTAGACTTGACAGAGCTATACCCTTATGAGAACTGTAACACTTCTTTTAGACTTGACAGCTTAATATTTTATTACAAGTTTTTTCTGCACTCAATAGCAGATGCCTGAGCGTTCTTCAACAGCTTTCAAAGTACTTACCTTTCAATCAGGGACTTTCTTATATAAAGGCACCAGGGATAATCAGCTTCGATATGCTATTCAAATATACCACAATTCCCGTCCGCCACTTCTGTGCCAAGTTTAAACAATGGTCTTTGTTTTATTTACCGCTTATATAGAGTTATCTGCCAAGTATGGCTTCAAGCTTGTGCCTCCTGGGCATAAAAAGAATAGAGATGCCACACAGTAAATCTCAAATGTATTTCTCTGAGCTTATCAGAGTTGTCTTTTGAAAAAAGTAATATGACTCCCTGAATTACTACAAATATAATTATAAATTTATAAAATATGATGGGCTCACTGGGCCTGTAGTTCTTTTTGTTACAAGGATTTATAAATACAGTACTCAAATACGCAATCTCTCTCTGTGTGTATATGTGTGAAGAGTTTTCCTTCATGCTCTTTGGGGAGTGTGAATCATCTGCAAGACCTCCAGAATCAAACAGAATTTTTAAACAGAAATTATTCAGTTTATTATCACTCCTGTTATTGAAATAAAGTGCCATCCCCCAAAAGCAGGCCTGTTAGACCTTTTTGCTTCTCACCTTAAGCAAAGTGTATTCTGAGTAAAAAAAATGTCAAAACCAATATCTATCGAATGACTACTATAGGGAAATTAATTTTGAGGGAATCAAGGAAACAGAATTTTATGTAAACTCCCTGAACTCCCAAAACAACTTTAAAAAAAGCAGTTTTCAGCCAGAAGAACCCTATCTGCTCACAGAAAGTCTTTGAATGTGTAGTAGTCTACTGGTGTTCAAACTAGGGTGGTTGTGTGTGTGTGTGTGTGTGTGTTTTAAATAGCAGACTTTCTTCCATATGAAATTATGTGTGGTAAGAATGGACTCTATAGTTTATTGGTCATAATGAAAGGCAAAGCCTAAAAAAAAAAAGATGGGATGAAGGATAGAAAGTCTGATTGTTTTGAAAAGGGGGTGCATGCATTACAAATAACACCAAACAAATCATCAAGACACCATAGATGCACATTTTACTTCAGGTTACTTTATGTTGGGGGGTTAGTCTAAGTTGTGTAATGTCACAGTTCCAACAGAGGGCCATCACATTTTGCTCTGGCATGTCTGTACATAGTGTAGGTATGTCTTTTGTGTTTGTGTGTCTTCTTATTTGTTTTTATTTGTGACAGTAAGTATTTTAGGCATATTATAGCATGAAAGTAGCCATAAAAATGCATAAACAAATAAGCATGACTTTATTTTAAACAGTGGCAATGTGCCAGATTTGGCCTGGAAGCCCTAGTTGGCAGCTTGGTAATATGTGACACTAGAAGACTCAAATACATAATCATTCTGGCTCTCACGGTCTTACACTTAGACCAAAGCAGAAGCTAAATTTGGTAGTTCTCTGCTGAGAAAGACAGGTTGGTCCCCACGGGGCAATTTTCCTGATATGGTTGTTGACAGTATACTATGAGAATGCTTAACAGTGTGCCTTCTTTAGGCACAGTTATTTTTCATGAAAGTTAGACACAAGAATAAAGGCATTGGGAGTGTGTGGTGTTAAATTAAATGGTTAAAATTAATCAGGGATAGGAGCAAGCTGAAATGGAAAAGTGTAATAACCTTGAAGGGCATCTAGCATTCTTGAGATGTACCTGACCAACTGCATAATTTTCCTAATAACCATCAAGAATTAATAAGACATGTGCTAAAATACAGGATTTGGAAGCAGAGAAACCTCAACTGGGATATCAGTTCTTGTATTTATCAGTACAAAGACCTTGAACAATCTTTCTGAGCACCGCCACCCTCATCTATAGAAAGAAAAATAATAATGAATACTTTCTTGAGTTTTTGTGTGGAACATTATAAATACATGCAAAGTTTCAGGTGTCTGTTTCACAGTAGGCATTTAGAAATATTACAAGTCACCTAGAGCCAGAAGAAAACATGGTTATATTGCTTTGTTTTAGCATTTCAATTTTAAGGCTCTTAAAGGTATGTAATTTTAAGGAAATTAAATTCCAAAAATTCTGTTCTCTAGGAAGAAATCTGAATAGTCAAGTTAATGGCATACACCTAAATTTAAATCTTTTAACATCCTCAAAAATATATATATTTAAATAAAGTATGATCTATTTGACCATACTTGCTGATTGGAGCCAGCAAATGTATTCTATAAATGGACAGAGAGTAAGTATTTTGGCACACTAATTGGCTATTATAGTATGAAAGCAGCCAAATAAAAGTAAATAAACCAATAAGCATGACTTTATTTCGAAAACAGGTGATGTGCCAGAGTTGGCCTGGGAGCCATATTCTACCAGCTTCTGAAGTAGCACAACAAATATAACCCCACAAATCCTATAATTTTAGTATAATTATAAGTCAGAGAAATTACATACTTCAAAAGGCCCATAAGTAGAAAAATAAAGGTCATTTTTTAGTGGAGCTATTTCCCAGGTCTCTACCATAGGCTTTTGCAGAAAGCAAGATGGATCCAAAAGACCATGGAAGGGAGAAGAGAGAAGTAAAGGGCCTAAAATAGAACCACAATTATCAACAGATGAGAATGTCAGTTTTTGTAAGGAAATACTGAATAAAGTTCTGGTAATTTTGAGCACTGACTAAACAAAAGGTACTTAAAAGTAAGAGAGGCCCTTAGGAGACAGCCCTTGAAAGGCAGCGTTTGGTAAGAGAGGAAGGAGGAACGAAGAAACACATTTTGGAGAGCGCATGGCAAAGATAAAAAGATCAAGGGATGGAAATTTATGATCCTGTGATATAAAATCTAAAATGATTAAAGGACATAACCCTTCATCATCCCTTCTCAAAAAAGAGTTGTCTGTGAACAAAGCTGTATGTTGTAGCACTGACAGAAAAGTGGTATTGACATAGAAATTTTTAGGTTATTTCAAACTGTCAGCTTATTCACAGAAATGCAGTTTTGTACATACAGTTGTTCTAAAAAATATAGAACACTTGAACACAATATTTTTAGATGAAGAAAACCCCACTGTCCCATCCCTAATCCATCAGGAAGCCTAAGAGAACTATATTGCATACCGTATACTGAAGCATCTGTCATCAAGCAAGCACATGAAGAAATAGTTTATATTAGATATTTCTAGACTTATTGCAAAAATTAACGTAAAGCAGGAAAAAATAAACAAAAAATGGATTGAATTTAGGAAAAAATAATAAATGATCAAAATCATATCAGACATAAAGATTAAGTTACAAGATACCTAAAAGGAATAGATTTGAATAAAAATGAATTAAGATTCTCTAAATTAATTTAGAGAAATAGTAAAGTAAATAATGAGAGATGAGAGTTTTTAAAAAATACAGTCAACATACTTAGGATTGGAATCCCTGAATATGAAAAATTAAACACTGAAACAGAATTGCTATTTAAAATTCTAATAAAAGAAAAGTTTAAAAAACAAATTGAAAGGACCTATCAGGCAATTGGGAAAATTATCCCAGAATTGTCAACTCTGAAATTTATTCGAGTAAAGTTACTAGCTATAAATATTCAAGGCCACTAGAAAAGCAACATGTAAGTCAAGTCATTAAGGAGTAGCATTTTAAAGAAACTCAAAGAAATAAAATGTGAATCAAGGAGTTTGTAATGGGAACTCAAGTTGTCTTTTAAATGGCTATGTAAAATAGTTGTAAGCATGCAATAACTCAAGAAATATGAATCTTTGAACCCTTCTTGGACCAAACTATTAGAGAGTGAACTTCATTCAATCAAAAGGTGACTAGGCAAATTTTAGCAAAAGGAGTTATGTAATTTTAAATATGAGATTAATAAAGATTAGGATGAGTATAAGAATAATATGTAAATACTAGAGGCCCAATGCATGAAATTTGTGAAAGAGTAGACCTTCATTCCCTTGGCTTCCAGCACCAGCTTCTCTCTGGCACTCAGGACCCGGGCTTTCCTCACAGCCCTGGCTTCATCTGGAAGGATGTCAGGAAGAACTTGTGGTCTAATTAGCATATTATGCTTTTATTATTATAGGTTATATGCTCTTAGAAAGTAAGAAAAATGAAGCTAAAAGAGGAGAAGTGATAAATAATGAAAAAGTAGAATAATCTCATTACATATGAAATATGTCTGAGTTAAAAGGGTGCTATTAAAGACTGACAAATTAGATAGTAAAAGATTAAGAAAACAGGAGTCTAAGGGTATTTGAAAATTACATAAGTGCAAAACTTATAAATCTTTCTAAATACCAAAAGAAATAAACAAAATTAAAAATAAAAACACAACATAGATAAAGAAACATGAAAAGAAACATAGTACAAGTAATATTTAGAACATTAAATTTATCAGCTATATCAACAAATGTGAACGGCATAACAAGATAAAAAGAAAGTGATTTAAACTTGGCTCACAAAGTAGATCCAACTATGTGCTTTACATAAGAGACAAAGAGTGGCATATAGGGAGGAGCAAAAATTTCTAGGTAAATGGAAGCAATAAAACACAGATTACAATCCTGATATCAAGTAAAGGGTAACATTCAAGGGGAGAAAAGTGTTGAACATGAAAAAAAGTATAGCTATAAATTCTAAAGACCATGAATCATAATAAAAACATAACAGTTATAGAAGAAGAGCAGTTAGACATAAAAACACAGTAGGAGAAAACTTAAAGGCACCAATGTCAGTACAAGACAGGTCAAATAAAAAATACAGAAAACCTAAGACATAAATTAGTTATGAAAATATATGTTTTAATACTAATACTCTAGAATACAACTTCTGAAGGGTACATTGGACATTTACAAAAGTCAGCTATGTATTAGGTCACAAAGTGAGTATCAGGAAGTTCAGAAAACAACACTCTGTGGTCATAAAATAAATTAAAATTCAATGATAAAATAAAAATATATTTTCGTCTAAATATTAAAAAAGACCTCAGTCAAGTCAAGTAACTCTTTTGTGTGAAAAGGGAAATGCAAACTATAAAATTCTTAAAATCCTGTGATGAAAACACTACATAGCAGAATCTACGTGTTAAGTGAAAGCAGTGAGCTGAGAAAAGTATTACAGTCTTAAAAACATAAAAATAAAAGAATGAAAATAAATGTCTCTCTCGAGGGTTTTTGCTTGATTGAGGTTTTCTAATAGATGTCCCACAATGATTAGGCACCAAACCTTCTTACTACACAAACCCCTGAGTACTCAGGATGAAGGAAGCCCCAAACTGCTGAGAAAATAAAGACCAAAGAGCTCACCTGTATTTAGGGATCATGGTCTTTTGACCTTTTGGGCCTCAGATAATTTCCCTTTACTCCCAAGTCACTCATTGTTAAAAATGTAATTTTAATTTCATCATTAAAAATGTCTAGTAAATAACTAGTATGTCTGATTACATACAGAAAATTGCCATGTTGTAACCAAGTACAGGAGCAGAGTTTGTAGTGCATATCCAGCGAACCACCTAGTCTTCAATATTGCTAGGAACAAAGACTCTCCAACCTATATGCCGTGCTGTCAGCCAGGTTATATACTCAGCTGCAAATGTTATCAGCTCTTTCACATGTTTAAAACATTTGATTTTTGCCCTACAGGTGTGGCTCAGTGGTTGAGCAATGACCTATGAATCACGGGGGTCACAATGCAATTCCCAGTGAGGGCACATGCCCAGGTTGTGGGCTCGATCCCCAGTGGGGGGCAGGCAGGAGGCAGCTGATCAATTATTCTCTCTCATCATTGATGTTTCTATCTCTCTCTCTTCCTCTCTGAAATCAATAAAAATAGACTAAACAAAACAAAACAAAAACATTAGATTCTTCCTAAATGTCTTTAAGATGAAAGACACATTCCTTATGAAGGCACCTGATTTGATTTCTTTCATGATTTGATCCCTGCATAGTATTTTAGCTTGAACTTACATATAAATCTTCCTTCCTGTCCTTTGTTATTTGAAATACTTGCATTCCACACCCCCCCCCCCCCCCCCCCCACTGAATTTATCTTGATTCTGTGCCTTTGCCTGTTTAACTGTCAGCGAGAGATTAAGTTTTAGTTTTTGTTTCTTTGCTATTTAACCCTCTCCCAGAAATGCGGTGATGCTGTGGCATAACGTATGAAAGGAAGCATTCTTTGACCTGCTCTTGCATTCATCATATTCCTTCTGCCCTATGTCTATATTTTATCTTTATCTGCATTGTAGTACTTACCATACTGTGGAAAAATTGAAGTCAAGGACTTTCTTATTCACCTCATCATCCCGAGTGCCTATTATGTTACTTACCTTCCACATAACATGCCCAGTAAATGTGACTGAATGAATCTAAAAATCTCATTACACGACATAGCAGCGTTAATTGCTTACTTTTTCATCACTAGCTTTTACAGAGAGCATGTAAAGAAGGTCGCTTTGTGTTTTCTTTGTGTGTGTGTTCTCACACAAAACACTCTCCAGTGCATGACCACATTTTGTGTTTGAAGAAACCATCTGAAAATTAAGTAACTTCTTCAAAGATTATAAAGAAGTATAATACAGCTTGGATTTTAGAGAGGGTTTTTGACATTCCAAGGGCCATTTTAGCCCTGTCCCTCACCTGCCAGTCCTTGAGAATCATATAATTCTCAGGGACTGTTAATGTCAATGTGGCAGTAATGGTGTGATGCTGCTGTTTGCTGACATGATTAATATTTTACATTGCTTCAGTTCTCATTGTGCTTTTAACCTTATTTTACAATTGCAAACAGTTTTAGTCAAATAAAAATTATGTCTCCTTAGCTTTTTTTGTGGTACATTTTGAATGCTAACAAAATAAATTTGGTACTGATATTTTCATCTTGGATGATGGTCATTTTCTCAGTACTTTAAGGAAATCTCAGTACAAAGATATTTGATTATCAAAGCCTTTTTTGTTATGTTTATGGAGAAAATTTCAAAATGCAAAATATTTCCTAGATTAAAAGTATGAGGCTATAAAAACATTCTATTAGGTAAAGATGTATTTTAGTCATTACTTACCCATGAAGGAGCTAAATGAAGTGGGGTGTTTGATCTCCTTGAGATTTAGCTACAGTGGTGGAAAAGGAGCTACATGAAAGCTAGGAATTAAAACAGGGATTATGATAATAAATTCCTTGATATCATAGTCTACCCATGTTTATCTCAGAAATAAAGTAGCAGAGATGTTTGAGCTCATGACTGAGAGGCTTACTCCTTTTTTATTGAGGTGTACATTACATACTAGAGGCCTGGTGCACAGAATTCATGGGGACGGGGTGAGGGGCAGCCTGGCCTGTGCCCTGTCATAGTGCAGGAACCCCAGGCAGGCCTCGCTGTGTAGAAGCGGGACCCCAGGAAGGCCTTCCATCACGGAGCCAGGGCACCCACCTCCTCAGAGAGGGGAAGAGGCGGTGCTCCCAGGCAGGCTCTGTGCTGTGCACCCAGCGTCAAGCCCAGCCTTGACCACCTGCGTGTGTCCACTATGCGTGCAGCCATCTTGTGATGGCATGAGGGCATCGCAGCATGATGACCACTTAGGCTTTTATTAATAGGGATATTTAACCTTTTTAAAGCCTAGAATTAAGTGTCACTTAGTGCATTCACAGTGTTGTGAAACAATGGCCTCTCTCTAGTTTCAAAACTTTTTCAAAGTGACGTCAGAGGAATGGCGGTATAAGGGTGCTTCCATCCTCTCCCCCTAACATTTCAACAAAATAACCATCTAGATGAGTGGATTAGAAAACTGTGGTACATCTACACAGTGGAATACTATGCTGCTGTGAAAAAGAAGGAATTCTTGCCATTTGCAGCAGCATGGATGGAACTGGAGAGCATTATGCTAAGTGAAATAAGCCAGTCAATGAAAGAAAAATACCACATGATCTCACTTATTTATGGATAATAAAGACCATTATAAATTGATAAACAGAGACAGAGGCAGAACAACATTGAACAGACTGTCAACCTACAGCTGGAAGGCTGGGGAGGGTTGTGGGGGAGTTAAGAGATCAACTGAAAGACTTGTATGCATGCATATGAGCATAATCAATGGACACAAGACACTGGGGGGAGTAGGGGAGGAGGGAGGAAGGTCAAGGGGGAAAAATGGAGACCTATCTAACACTCGTTGTAATACTTTAAGCAATAAAACCAAATTTAAAAAAACACACAAAATAACCATCTATAATTCAACAAAGAAGTACCTGCTCACCACAGATGCACGCCTGAGAGACCTGTGCACTGGGACAACTAAGGTGGGCTCCTTGGAGTAAGCAGGGAGACGAGAGAAGGGAAGGAAGCCGAACATACAGCACAGCAGCTATCTGCAGCGCAGTTGGGAACTGAGTCAGCAGCAGTCGCGGGCATTGTCCTCAGCCGGTCTGGACCCACAGAGCTAACCCAGCAAGTGGCTGGCTGATGGAATAACCACTGGAGTGGAGGCATTGTGTGGTCAGGCACACAGACAGTGAGGGAGTATCTGAACTTGGGGGCGACTTGTGAATGGGATGTGAGTTGCATGCATAAGCTGCAAGTCAGCAGACACCCTCCCTGTAGATATTTTGTCTTGTTTTTTTTTTTTTTTAAACTTAGTATAATGTTTTTTAGGTTCATTCAAGTTGTGGTATGTATCAGTATTCCTTTTTATAACTGCGTAATAATATGTTAGATATAATGTATTATAACACACACACATACACATTAGTATATGTAGACATTATATATGCCTACAATTTGCTTACCATCCATCTGTTGATGAACACTTAAGTTGTTTCCACCTTTTATTTGTTGTAAATAGTGTTAAAATAGTGCTGCTCTGAACACTCAGGGATCAAGTATTTGAGTACCTGTTTCAGTTTTTTGGGAAGGTATATAATAGGAGTAGAATTGCTGGGTCATATTGTAATTGTATGTTTAACGTTTTGGGGAAATACAAAACTGTTTTCAAAGTGGCTCCTCCATTTTATATCCTCATTAGAAATGTATGAGGTTCCTATTTCTCTGCAGCCTCACTAACACTTGTTATTTCTGGAGTTTTAACATTTTTTATTATAGCCATGCTGGTGAGTGTGAAGTGGTTTGTCATTGTGGTTTTGATTTGAATTTTCTTAATGGCCAATTATATTGAGCATCTTTCATATGCTTTTTAGCTATTTGTATATCTTCTTTAGAGAAATGTTTATTCAAGTAGTCTTCTTATTGCTTAACTGGGTTGTTTGCCTTTTTTTGTTGTTCAAGTTAAGTGTTCTTTATGTATTCTGGATAGTAAACTCTTACAGATACATGATTTATAAATATTTTCTCCTATTCTGTATGTTGTCTTTTCACTTTCTTGATAGTATCTTTTCATTACCTAAGTTTTTAATTTTTAAAAAGTCCAATTTATCTATTTTGTTATTTGTGCTTTTGGTGTCAAATCTCATAATTCACTGACAAATCCAAAGTTATGAAGTTTTATCTCTATATTTTCTTATAATAAGTTTTAGTTTTAGATCTTACATTTAACTCTTTGATCCAGTTTCAGTTAATTTTTGTATGTGGTATGAAGTTGGGATCCAGATTCATTATTTTGCATGTGATTATTCAGTTGTGCCAGCATAATTTGTTGAAGGGACTATTCTTTTCCTGTTGTCTTGATGCCTTGTCAAAATTGATGGGTTATAAAGATATGGGTTTACTTCTAGACTCTCAATTGTATTCCGTTGGTGTGTAAGTCTACACCTGTACCGGTACTACAGTGTATAAATGACACTTCATTTACTTTTGGTGCATTGAGTACCTCCCCAGAGCAAGAAAGACTTTCCCTTCTTCCTGCAATCAAATGGCAGAAAAGGAGGCATAAAAATAACCCCATCTTTCCTAACTCCAATGCCTGCCAAATAGCTGGGATAAGATGAGTGATCACATACATCAAGTCAAATTAGGATATGATAGGATAATAGAAATAGAGTAGATTTTATAGTCCAAAATACTTAGACTGGAGGCCCAGTTACTAGCAATAACATCTTAGGCATATAATTTTAACTTTTTTGAAACTTATACATTTTAAATTAATTTTCTGTTTTGAGATAATTGTAGATTTACATGCAATAATGAAAAATAATACTGAGATTTCTCATAAATTCTTAACTCAGTTTCCCCCAGTGATAACATTTGCAAAACCATGGTGCAGAATCAGAATGTGGAGCTTGACACTGATATAGGAAAAATACTGAACATTTCCATCACTACAGGGATCCCTCATATTGCCCTTTTACAGTCACATCCACTGTCCTTCTGTCCCCATTCCCTCCTTAGCTCCTGGAAACCACCAGTCTGTTCTCCTTATCTATAATTTTGTCATTTCAAGGTAGCTATATAAATGGGATCATGCAGTATGTAACATTTTGAGATTGTCCTTTTTCACTCAGCATAATTCTCTGGAGACTCATCTAGAGTGTTGTGTGTAACAATAGTTTGGTTCTTTTTATTTCTGTGTAATATTTCATGACATGGATATACCCCTGTTTGTTTAGCTATTCATCTACAGGACATCTGGGATATTTTTAGTTTGGGCTATTATAAGTAAAGCTGTTATAAACATTGTGTACAGGTATTTTTTGTGGGCATAAGTTTTCATTTCTTTAAGATACATATCTAAGAGTGCAATTTCTAGTTAATATTGTTACATGTTTAGTATATTGCATAAAATAGGGTTAATTTTTAAAAATTGTGTTTGGTAGAATTCTCTAATAAAACCATTTGAGCCTGGCGAATTTATTTTTGGAATTTTAAAAATAGGAATTTATTTTTTCTTAATAGTTATGGCACCAATTGAATGATCTATTTCATGTTACATGAGTTGTGGTGGTTTTTGTTTTTTGAGAACTTGATCCATTCATTTAACCTAAGTTATCAAATTTATGGTTGTTTGTAGTATTACATGACTGTCCTTTTGATATCTGCAGGATCAGTAGTGATCTTTCCTGTTACATTTCTGATATTGGTGATTTATGTCTTTCTTATTTACCTTGTCAGTCTTGCAAAAGGCTTGTCAATTTTATTGATTGTTTTTAAAAGAACCAGCTTTTTGTTCTAATGATTTTATTGTTCTAATGATTTTATTGATTTCTGTTTTTTATTATTTCTTTCCTTCTGCTTGCTCTGGGTTTGTTTAACTTTTCTTTTTCTAGATTTTTGAGATGGGAGCTTAGATTATTGACTTGATACCTTTTCTCTTTCTCATGTAAGCACCTAAGGATATGTATTTCCCACACCATTACAGCATTTATCACATTTCATTATAATTAACTAACTTTAGTGTTTTAGTTCTGTTTCTCAAGTTTGTTATGATGTATTTAATTTTCAATCATTTCAACTCATGTATTATTTAGAGTTATCAGGAGTTTGGAGATTTTCTGTATCTTTGTGTTAACAGTTTATTATTCATTTCATTGTGACAGAGAACACACTCAATTCAATTCTTTTAAATTTGTTGGTGTTGTTCATGATCCAAAATATAGCCTATTATGGTATGAGTTTTGTAGTGCTTAAATAAGAATGCATATTCTACTCTTGTGGATGGAATCTTTTATAACTATCAATTAGATCAAGTGATGAAAGTAACAATTTTTAAATGTTTATATCAGAGCAGAAATTGACTAGTCTATTAAATTTCTGATATTTTTCATCTTAAACTTATTTTAAGGTATAGCTAGCTATTCAAGGGTATTAAACTAAAAGCCTATGGCATTTGTTAGTTTTTTTCATCTTATAGACTTTAAACTCCAATGTTTGTTTGTCTTCTTGGTTTTGTAAGACTTCTGAAAGTTTACCTCACTTTTTCAACCTTTTTTAAAAAAAATTTTATTGTTTAAAGTATTACATGTGTCTTCTTTTTCCCACATTGACCTCTCCCTGGCTGTTCCCACCCCCCAGCACAAGCTCTCACCTCCCACCCCCCTACTGTCTGTGTCCATGAGTTATGCTTATATGCATGCATATAAGTCCTTTGGTTGATCTCTTTTCTCACCTCCCTCCCTGCCTTCCCTCTGAGGTTGTCAGTCTGTTGGATGCTTTTATGTCTCTGGATCTATTTTTGTTCATCAGTTTATTTTGTTCATTATATTCCACAAATGAGTGAGATGATGTGATATTTATCTTTTTCCGACTATCTTATTTTACTTAGCATAATGCTCTCTAGGTCCATCCATGCTGTTCCTTCTTTTATACAGCAACATAGAGTAGATGTACCACAGTTTTTTGATTCATTCATCTGCTGATGGGCATTTAAACTGTTTCCAAATCTTAGCTATTATAAAGTGTGCTGCTATGAACCTAGAGGTGCATGTGTCCTTTCTGATTGGTGTTTCTGATTTCTTGGGATATAATCCTAGAAGTAGGATTACTGGGTCAAATGGGAGTTCCATTTTTAATTTTTTGAGGAAACTGCATATTGTTTTAGCTTGTGAACTGGCAAATACTTGAGAAAATTGTATCAAATATAGGTCTTGCATCTTTGCCCTTCTCTCCTCTGTGATCTTGGTCACTGAAGTATCTTGGAAACTCTCTGGGTTGTGTGTGTGTGTGTGTGTGTTAAAATGTTATATTTTCATTCAAATTTTCTCCAATTATTATCTCCTTTTTGAAACATTCCTCAAACTCTCTCAGGCATATTTAGGTAGTTCACTCCATCCATATTGCAGATATAGTTAGTATCAACTCCATGAAAGTATTTACCACATTATGTATAATTCATTGTAGTTTTTCCCCCTAAAATCTAAATAACATATAAAAGGAGAAATTTTAATTCATCTTTGAATTTCCAGAATCTCAGACAGTATCTGACAAACAGAAGGCATTCAATAATGTAAGTGAATACATTATATAATTGGGCAACCCTTATTATTTTAATACTCTAATTAGGTAGTCCGTGATATAATTTCATTTACTTTTTTACTTGTAACTTTATTGTAATTATTATGATTGCTATTTTTTAATCCTAATAACAAAAGGGAAAGTAAACCTATATGCATTATATATCTGTTTAATACCACATGAGACTAATCACAATCCCAAATTTATGAGAACAGATTTATTACACAAATTTTTCACAAATGGGTAAATTAAAGTGAAGAGAGTTGAGAAGCTTGCCTAGGAATATGAGATTAGTAAATTTTGGAGGTAATACAAGAATGCATGTCTTTCTAACTGAAGTATTTACTTTTTCAACTACAACACAATTCATTGTCTAGGCCAAGGGGAAAGCATATATCATTGTGCTTATGCTTCTGAAATGTTTGACATTTTAGACATTTTGTTTACTAATGAAAACACAAGATCAATAAGAGGGTCTGTTACATATTAGGTGACGATTTAGAAATAAGAAATAGAGCCAGAGCTAGACATATATAAAGTGAATTGGGAATGCATGAGTAAATAAGTTAATAAAAATATAAGCAATGCCAAGAGTAAATAAAAACTGACAGGATATTTGTGCTACTTTTCTTAGAAAAATGCCAATAGTTAATGCAGCCTTTGAGAAGCTGGGTACTTAGAGCTGTTGACAATAATGCTTGCCAAATACAAATAAGTTCTTATAAATTTAGAATCTTTGTGAAGAAATAAAATATAAACAAAACATTTATTTTTCCCTACTCATGATTACCAATTGAGGAAACAAAAAGAACCAAAACAAAAGTCCCAATTGAATTAAGTGATGATGGATTGTGAAATTGGCAGTATTTTTATACACAGACTTAATCCTTTTATGTTTCTTCCCCAAAAATGAGAAAATAAGCACAAGGGCATAGCTCAATTTTTTTTTTTTCCTGATGCAATGATTCAGAGCAATTATAAGGCATGGGTTTGAGTTCAGAAGAGCTCAATAGTTGACAGCCAATAGTTGACAGTCAGAGAGAGCAAGAAAGTTAATAATAATAGGAGACTAAATTGATTTTACTCTCACTAGGGTTGTGTTTTGTGTTTTTACATGTTTGTGGAAAGCAAGAGGAATGTTTATGAATATAGGTAAATCTAAATATTGTTTCTGCAAGTTTAATCTATATGGAATTGATTTTTGTGTATGGTATGAAGTAGGATCCAATGTCATTTCCTTCTCATGTGATTAACCCATATGTTTCCTGTGTATATTAAGTCCTCACTTAATGCCATCCACAGGTTCTATGACTTTACTTGAAACAACATGGAATGAAATCAATTTAATATAGACTAATTGTTATAAACAAGTTAATTTTCTATGGCATATCATTAATGTTATCTAAACTAATAAAAGTGTAATGTTGAAATTAACTGTACCTTCAGGATGCCTAAGCCATGCCCACCAGCCAATCAGAGCGACTGTATGCAAATTAACCCAGCCAACAAGGAGGCCACCACTCACAGAGCTGAGTAAATGGCAGCTTCCATTGCAGCAGGAGTGAAACTGAAACTGTTTGCGGGCCTGCTAGGCTTATCCTGGCTCCTGGCAAAACATATTTGCAACAAAGTCTCAATTATAGAAGCCTCGGGAGCTGAAGTAAACAGCAAGCCTGGCCTGAGTACTAAGGGTAACATTGTCTCATTATAGAAGCCACGAGGTGAAACAGAGGAGGCTTCATTACTAGGCCTCGGCTTAAAGGAACAGTGCATCAATTATAGAAGATAAACAAACCCCAGAACCTGCTTCCAGCCAGCCTTGCTGGGACATTGGGTCAATGGGAGCTGTGGGCAACCTGAAAGCTCCCCTCAGCCCATCACCCACACTGGCCACACCCCAGTGGGGGAGGGATGCCACTGAGAGGCTTGGCCAGCCTGAAAACAGCCATCAGCCCCTCACCCAGGCTGGCCAGGTACCCCGGTAGGGACCCAAAACCTGAAGGGACTGTGGGCAGCCTGAAAACGACTCTCAGCTCCTCATCTAGGCTGGCCAAGTACCCCAGGGACTGTGGGCAGCCTGAAAATGCCTCTCAGCTCCTCACCCAGGCTTGCCACACCCCCATGGGGTCAGGGTCCCCACTGGGGGGCTTGGCCAGTCTGCAAACAGCCATCAGCCCCTCACCCAGGCTGGCCAGGCATGCCAGCAGGTGGACATCCCCAGAGGGGTCCCAGACTGTGAGAGGGCACAGGCCGGGCTGAGGGGCCTTCTGAGTGCACAAATTTTTGTGCACTGGGCCCCTAGTAATAAAATAATGTTGAAAAAGAGGATGTTATTTGAGGACCTGCTGTATTTAATATACAAATGCACATATGTACATGTGTGCATATATACATATTTATTTACTAGAGGTATGGTGCCTCAGGGAGGGGGGAGTCCCTCAGCTAAGCCCGGCCTGTGCCCTCTCGCAATCTGGGACCCCTCAGTGGATGTCCACCTGCTGGCTTAGGACTGCTCCCTGGAGGATCGGGCCTCAGTTGGCAGTCAGACATCCCTCTGGCAGCCTGGGAGCCCTTGAGGGATGTCCACTTGCCAGTGGGAGCAGGCCTAAGCTGCAGTCAGACATCCTTAGCGCTGCTGAGGAGGCAGGAGAGTCTCCCGCCACCACTGCTGTGCTGGCAGCTGGCAGCCTGGCTTGTGGCTGAGCAGAGCTCCCCCTGTTGTATCACACTGACCACCAGGGGGCAGTTCCTGCATTGAGCGTCTGCCCCCTGGTGGTCAGTGTGTGTCATAGTGATCAGTCATTCCCAGTCATTCTGTTGTTGGGGTCAATTTGCATATTACCCTTTTATTATATAGATAGAGGCCTGGTGCATGGGTAGGGGCTGGCTGGTTTGCCCTGAGTATGTCCCAGATCAGGGTGGGTGTCCCCACTGGAGTGCCTGGCCAGCCTGGGTGAGGAGCTGATGGCTGTTTGCAAGCTGGCCACAGCCCTTTCACAGTGGGGGTCTCCCCTGGGGAGCCTGGCCAGCCTGGGTGAGGGGCTGATGGCTGTTTTCAGGCTGGCCACAGTCTCTTCAGGGTGGGGGGGTCCTGCTGGGGTGCCTGGCCAGCCTGGGCGAGGGGCTGATGGCTGTTTTCAGGCTGTCCAAGCCTCCAAACAGGAACCCTCACCCCATGAGGGTGGGGCCATCCTGGGTGTGGGGCTGATGGCTGTTTATAGGCTGGCCACGGCCCCCAGTGACCCAAACTCCCAGTGAGGCTGGCTGGAAGCAGGTATCTGGGGTTTAATTATCTTCTATAATTGAAACTTTGTTGCCTTGAGCAGAGACCATAGCCTGCCTAGGCTGGCCGCTTCCTCCATCGCCAGGGCAACAAAGACTCCTGTTTGCTCTAGCTCTGTAGCTGCTTGCTGCCATCTTGGTTGGGTTAATTTGCATATAGTCACTCTGATTGGCTGGTGGGCGTGACTTAGGATGTAGCGGAGTGATGCAATTAGCATATTACTCTTTGTTGCCTTGAGCAGAGGCCATAGCCTGCCTAGGCTAGCCGCTTCCTCCATCACCAGGGCAACAAAGACTCCTGTTTGCTCTAGCTCTGTAGCTGCTTGTTGCCATCTTGGTTGGGTTAATTTGCATATAGTCGCTCTGATTGGCTGGTGGGCGTGACTTAGGATGTAGTGGAGTGATGCAATTAGCATATTACTCTTTTATTAGTGTAGATATACTAGTGACCCAGTGCGTGAAATCGCGCAAGACCCAGGACCCCTGAGTTCTGCCAGTGCCGTGGGACCTGCAGCCAACCATGCGCGCCTCGCTGCACACGCACTCCCTGCCCACTCTTGCGTGCTTTGTTGTGCACGCTGCCTCCTGGTGACTGGTCTTTGGTTGTTACAGTGTTACAACCACTGGATTTTTAGTATATAGATTTTTCTGTTTTTTAACATAATATGTGTGTGTGTGGGAGAGTGTATCCCTTACATTTATATTCCACTTGTCAATTCATCTATCCTTAAGACTTTATCACACTGCATTATTGTATTTTAAAGTCTTGGTATTTTATCTTCTTCAAGAGTATTTTGGAAAACCATGGGCTTTTGGCTTTCCATAAATATTACAGGATAGTTTTGTAAATCTCTTGTTAAAGATGTTTCAGAGATAGCTTAAAAATACAATTCATCCCTTCCCATATGCTCCTTTTACTATCTGACATTGACACACTTTCATAAGGAATGTGGTCTATGTTCTTTCCCCTTGAATCTGGGTGGCTCTGTATCTCGGCAGAAGTGAAACACATCTTCCAGGGTTGAGTCATAAAAGATGTTAAAGCTTCTACCTGGCTATTCTGTTACATGTACCTGGGAGTCCTGAGTAGACATGGCTACCCTAAGACATACATGCTGGAGAGAACACATGGAAAAGCTATATTATAGGTAAAGGAGAGGTGAGGTTTGATCACTATGAAGAGGAGAAGAACTAGAATCTGATTTTGTATTATTTGATATAAAACTTGCTTGCTGACCACATAGAAACAGTGAGCAAAGACAACATTCATATGAGAGTCTTAGTTATCTTACCTGTGAAATGGGAGTGATAGTATCTACTCCTTGAGGTTGCTGTAAGGATTAAGCCATAGGAGCACCTACTATGGGTATTATCTAGTGGTATCAGCAATAATGGTGATAAAATCTATCTTTTGTGCACTGGGTAAACTTTAATTCTTTTCTAGGTTGTCAGTATGGAGAACAAGTGCTTAGAAGTCTTTTATACCTTTTATGGAGCCACTTAGTTGGAATTGGAATTTTTTATTTAAGAAGATCATTTGAAAAGTAAATATGATGTATCATCAAGCTTATTGCTAATCTTTGTGTTCAGAATTTAAATCCTTGGGATATATCACATGGCAGTTTACATTGGTATGCAGAAGGAGAGCGCAATTCTGTATTCGTGGCAACCTGTTTAAAATGGGCATGAGTCTCTCATAACAAGGTTATACAGTATTGATTTGCCTTTCAAGTGTTTATATTTATTTATTATATGTGCCATTCCTGAAAAATGAAAAGTGCAACAACAATTCATGGCTATTTCCAGCTTCCAGTAGCAGAATAGTTATGAGTGTATTTATGGGGTATTTATTTCCTAATATATGCAATGGAGTTGATTCCAAATGATTTGACTTAGAAGCAGAATATAAATCCCTGCAGTCACAAATAGAGTTAAGATTTATACTAAATCTTTGCCTAAAATACCCCAAAGCAAGTTATGAAAAATCCCTTTCTATGTATCAAGTTCAATTTAACCTTACTAGGAAGCCAGTGATGAAACAGGACCCCAGGATGACGTATTTAACACAACATTCATCACCAACTTATATTTGATTATGGAGGAACTATCTTATTTCTGCCACTATAATGTACATTCTTTAAAAACAACATCGTTGGCCCTTAATGCTTTGCACATAACCAAAGCTATGGGGGGAGGGAACTATTTTTTATCCTGTTCCTCTTATGTGCTGGGCACAGTTCTGAGCACTTTGACATAGCTAACATTTATGTAGTGTTTACTGTGAGCTAGGTATTGTGACTCAGATGCTTTATATACATTATGCAGTTAAGCCTCACAATAACCATATGATTAGATATTATCTCCTTCAATTTTCAGGTGAGGAAACCCAGATTCTATGAGATTAAGTAACATGCCCAGAGGTAGCCAGTTCATAATTGCTGAATTAAGACTAAGAGCTCAAGTTTGATTGGTTGAAAAACCCATCTTCTTTCCATTATTGCCCAGATAGTTTTTATACCTTTTGATACAGGAATGAATGCATAAATGAGAATTCTGGGCATATGTCTTTTTTGTGGGCCTGACACCATTGCTAAAACAATTCTCACTTACCTCTGAGTGAGACCAAATCAAGAAGGTAACATTCATTTATTTAACAAATATTTATTGCCAGTTTACTTTGTGTCAAGCATTTCACTAGGAGCTGAAGACATAAAGGTAAAGTGATTGTCCCTGATCCCCACTGGCTCAGGGTCTTTAGAGGATTCAAACAATAATAAAAAACAAACAAACACAAAACTTTGAATATGTAGCTTCTGTGGAAACTTCACAGCTCTAGGGTGTAGATACTGAACCAAGAGAAGAGACAAAGTGGGAGAAAAGAAAAACAAATATAAAACCTTTTTTTTTTTTTTACCTCATTTCTGTCAAAAGCTGTTTTTAAACTCATTTATTTGCAACTCATGGCAGCAGCTTGATGTGAGAAAACTTTGGCAGAAGAGAGAGAGGAGAGAAGAGAAAGGAGAAGGGAGAAGGGAAAGAAGGAAGTTGGGAGAGGGAAGGGAGAAGGGGAGAGAGAGGGAAGGGGAGGGAAGAAGAGAGAGAGAAAGAGAGAGAGAGAGAGAGAGAGAGAGAGAGAGAGAGAGAGAGAGAGAGAGAGAGAGAACGAACATGAGAACCATCTAAGATTTCACTGCAATTTGCAGTCTGATATTCATTGTCTTTTTATCTGGTTTGGGAAATTATACCCTTTCTTTGGAATTGTCATTTTTGATTTTCTGTAAGGAAAACTGACAGCTGAAAGACTGCTGAACTTTTCTGGGATTCTGCGCTATCACTTGCTTCCCTTTTCTTTTTTTGTTTTAAACTGAAATCATCAGCTACTGCAAGGAGGATGCTTATCTTCTTAATAACCAGATTGGAATTTGAACAAAAAGGCTGCTCTGGACCAGGGAGGGTGGGAAGAAAGGAGCAGCTAGTTAAACAGCAATCGTAATTGCATTTATTCCTGGACTCAAGGTCAAATCAGAGTAGTTGAGAGTGAAGTACATGGTTGCTGGAAGTGCTGCAAGAGTGAATTACAAGTGGAGGGCTCTACCCTTTACGTAGTCTCCAAATGTGGCCATTGTCAGTCACTCCAATCGCAGTGCAGCCAGCAAGGAGACTCTTTCTTTGGAAGGAATGCTGTACACGCTTCACTTAGTTCCTCTTATACAATCAGTAGTATAGAGTTTGACATTCCTTGTGAGCTCAAGAAATGTATACTCTAATAAATGTTACACCAGAGGGAGGAACAATAATCTTACTCTGGTTCATTCCCCTCTTAGTCCAGCACTGCCTCAGATTTTCTTGTTTTTACTTTTTCCATACCAATTTTTTTTTTCATTACTTTCATGACAGACTAAATATTGTTTTCTCTTAGTTCTATTCTTGTTGACTTGCATTTGTCTAATGCAAACTTTATCCTCTTAGGACTGCCCCCTCAGCCGTCTTCCATAAGGTGTATGTGTGTCTATCTTTGATTTTTAAGCAATTTTCCTATCTTGTCACAGTCCCACGTACAACACATCAATTGCAGCATCTGTGTGGATGCCTTTCTCTATTATGAGGAGTTGAATTGCTTGAAATTCTAGCCTAAGACTAAATGATTCCCCTGTTTAGGATTTTTGAATTGACAAGGTTTTCTTCCTCACTGTGATTTCATTTATTCCTACTCCCCTACCTTGAATGCTCCTAATGGGTGTTGACTGATGGTTTGATGCAACTGTAAAATGGAGTGAGGATGCTGATTAGATCATTCTTCCCTTTGAGCAACTCTTATGACCCTCAATATTTTATTCCTAGAAAAATATTTGGTTAACAAAGGAGAAAAAAATACTCCCGGAGAAGTAGCTTATATCTGAGATGCTATTAATGTTGAGTACGCATAATTTCAAGCAAATGTGAAATGTTCTATATTTTTTATACCTCAATCACAGCTCATATCAGACTGTATGTCAATGATTAGTGTCAATGTCTGTCCTTCTTGTTAAATAATGTGCAATTTAAGGACAGAGTTTTCCTCTCACTCATTTTATGTCCCTAGCACCTAGCAGAATGCCTGGCATATCTCAGGCCCTACATAAATATTCTTGAATGTATCTGTTATTACTGTTATGTCCTAGGAGTACCAGAGGTTTTTGTTTTTGTTTTTAAACATATTTTATTGATTCTTTACAGAGAGGAAGGGAGAGGGATAGAGAATTAGAAACATCGATGAGAGAGAAACATCGATCAGCTGCTTCTGACACACCTCCCACTGGGGATGTGCCCACAACCAAGGTGCATGCCCTTGACCAGAATCGAACCTGGGACCCTTCAATCTGCAGGCCGATGCTCTATCCACCGAGCCAAACCAGTTAGGGCAGTACCAGAGTTTTAATATTCCCAGGGAGTATTATATAAAATTCATACAATTCAGATTCAAATGCTTTTTTGTTGATTTGCACTGGAGTGTCAGAATTTAAACAACTGTTCTGTACATCCAAATGCCCTTTTAAATTGTGAATGTGTTTTGCACAAACACGTATTAGAACATTGAATTATGCAACCAACCTGAGAGAATGCTTTTGAAAATATGAACATATGTGATTTTAAAAACAGAAAGGTGAAAATTAGCATCTCCAAATACAAGTTCTAAGGAGGCATAAAGGATTTAAGAGATGAGCTGTGTTTGTACTACAGCATATAAAATGTTAAGAAGAGTCGATCTTTCACCCAGGTGTTTAACTGTTAAGTCAA
>PVJC01010741.1:0-43064 GCA_004026665.1 Murina feae | reverse complement strand
GGATCAGGGAGCAGGAAAAGGCTGGCCTGACCACGAGGCGGGGTTTTCCCTGCTTTCTGGTGGCTGGAGGAAGATGGGCGGTAGGCAAGCTTGGGAGGCAGGCCACCCGCAGCCCTGGTCACAGCTCAAAAAAGAGAACAACATGCTGGGGAGGGCAAGAGTCTGAGAGATCAACATAGAGGGGGTGCCTGCTCCAAGCCTCCACAGTGTGCCTGGGGGCAGGCCCCCGGCAGGTAGACACACACAGGAGGACTGTTCCGAGCCTCTGATGGGGCTGGGGGCAGGTCCCCAGTGATGACACACACACATACACACACACACACACACACACACACACAAAAGGCGCCTGGCAGACTGGGGCCATCATAGGACATCCACTGAGGGGTCCCAGACTGTGAGAGGGCACAGGTCGGGCTGAGGGACTCCCTCCACCCCAAGGGCACAAATTTTTGTGCACCGGGCCCCTAGTAGAAATATAAATACATTGGCATGTTATTTGGAAAATGAAACTGCAAATCATGTAAAAGAGGCATAATTGTGTTAATTTAGTGAAAGATGTTGAGTAACTCATCCAGTAACGTGCAGAACCATTAACAAATGAGGATCTGGCAAAAGTTAGACTAGTTGACAATTAAGGAAGAGAAAATCACTAAAGATGATGAGACACTTCAGAAGGGAATTATTTGAATATTATAAATTAGACTTTTGGAAAAGGCTAAAACCTTTAGTTTTCTTTCTTTTTAAAAATCTTATTTGAATATTTGTTTTCCTCCCAAACAGTCCTCATTGTGATCTTATGGTCAAACCTGGTAAAATATATTCTCACAAAATTTGCTCTAAAAATTGTGTCTTCTCCAAAAATAACATATCCATTCATTAATTATTTTAAGAATTGCCTCATGGTACAATTCTAAGCAAATTGGTAGATGTACGGTGAAATCAGTTTATTTCAATAATTGTTTTTGTCAGGAAAAAATAACCTCCTTGAACTTTTTTTGTAACCATGACATTTTGATTCCCCTTTTCAATTATTTCATTTATAAGCATATCAGTTGTCTTCAAATCTTTATTGATCATTTCATTTGACTTAAACATTGGGTTCCACATAATTTGATTTTAAATGCCATACATTTTTCAGAACTTGTTACGTACTTTCATTTCTGTCCTTTTGTTCAATCTGTGTGCTCAGTCTGATATCGAACCCCAATTTTTCAGAGCCCTACTCATTCTTCTAAGTGCTTTTAAATGACATTTCTTCCTCAAGGTTTTTCATACTTCTCCAAAAAGAAGTAAGTTCTTTCCTCTGTAGATTGATAGCATTTTGTTCATGTCTCTATTACAGCACTTATTTTATTATAATGCGTTGTTTACATGTCACATTTCTCCTCCTTTACTAGGTGGTAAACTCCAGAGCAGGAATTTATTTATTTTTTATCTGATCATGTCACTCCCACCATAGTGTTTATAGATAGCAGTTACTTTAAAAAAAATATTTTAATAGAAGAGGATAATATTCCAAAAAGAGGAAATATCAAAAAGAAAAGATGCAAAGGTGGGAATGGTAACATTTCTAGGAAAGTTAACAGACTAGTAAGAGAAATAAAAAGTTTCAAAAGTTTCAAACTAATGACATAACTGGAAGACCCACCTATGATCAGGAATGCAACAAGGCAGATGTGAGGTGGAAAGAATGCATAGCTGGTCTACACTGAATTTTGACACTTGAGTTCTATTTCCTGTCCAAGGAAAACATCCTTTCTAATATTTTACTGTAACTTGTAATGACCATTCTAAAATTTTATGCACGATAAATACTTAATTTCTTATTAACTAACCAAACACTTGGTAATTTGTAATTAGTCATGGTAGGATTTCAAACTACTAGAGGAGATGAAAATTTATAGTTGTGACTTTATGCAGAATTCAAATAAGCTTATGGTAGCAGAATTTTACCTCAGATTTATTAGTTCTTATTTTTAATGAGAGATAGAATATAGTAATAGATTATTAAGATAATTTTTTAAATTTTGGGTCTGACATTGACTTTTTTTAAAAATTTAAATAGATCACAGTTGAAAACTTTGGTGCAACAGAAGTGAAAGAGCTGGTTCTAAATGGTGCAGACACAGCTGTTAACAAACAAAATCGGTAAGTGAATTATAGCAGCATCAGTGGTAGTAATAAAATTCAGTAGATTTTTTTTTTGTATTTAGAAACATGTCACACAACCTTAAGTTTTTACCTAGATAAAACTTAACTTTTTTAATGGTCAATAAGTAGCTTTCCTTTTGCTCCTGAAATCCCTTCATGATATTAATAAAGGGTTAAAAAGATCATAAACAACAAGAACAAAGAGAAGGAATAACAGAAAACAGCACACATTTTTTGAAGCTAGAAAACAGTGATAACTAGCCAACTAGAGAAAGTTATAATGTAAGATAGACTGGGTGGAGCCAGGAAGGTAGCCAGTTCATATTGTAGAATAAAGGCTCTGGAATTGAGAATAAAAAATGTTAGAAAGTGCATGGGGTTTAGGGGAATGCTGGAAACAGATAGATTGGCTGTTAAAGCAGCAGTTAGAAACCCATTTCCCTTATCACACCAGTAGCCTGGAAACTTCCCCTCTCCAGCCTTAGCAGAAGATTGGAAATTTACCTTCTACAGAGATTAAAGTAGAGGTACTGGGGGTTTGAGGATTGTTAGATACAGCTAGGGCAAGTGGCTAACGTGAAAACAGGGAGTTTGCAAGTTTACAAGCCCCTTCCTATTTGACACTACGTTGGAGGATTCTTCTCTGGTAAAACTTCCTAACTTTTAAATGTGAATGGATAGCCAAAAGTCAGTAGACATTAAGGAAAGATCAAAAATAATTCTAAGGCAACAGAAACAGTGCAGGATGAAGAAAGTAAAGTCAGTATCCTCAAAATTATAAGGGTAGCCTCCATATGGATACTATTAAAAATTAAAAGAAATGGAAAGAATTAAATTTGTCAAAGAAATGGTAGTAAAAAAACTTCTCAGAACTGTAGTGCTTATTAAGAGTGAAAGCATGGAAATGAAAAAAAGACACATATCAGGACAAAATACAAGAAATTTCAAAATTCTGGAATAAAAGGGGCCCTAAAACTCTTCCAGGAAAAAAAAAAAAAGACCATATTCAAAGAATTAAAGAGTCAGAATAATCTACTTCTTTTTTGTTGTTTTCGTTAATCCTCACTCTAGGATATTTTCCCATTGATTTTTAGAAAGAGTAGGAGGGAGGGAGAGAGACAGAGAAAGATCCCTGTGAAAGAGAGACATCGATTGGCTGCCTCCCACAGGCCCCCCAACCAGGGACCTTCTGTCCGAAGGCCCAAGCTGTGTTCACTGAACCAAACTTACTAGGGTCAGAATAATCTACTTCTAATGAATGATACTGAAGCTAGAAGATCAAAATTGTGGAAGAAAATTATTTTTAACTTAGAATTGTATGTTGAAACTATCAATTATGTGTGGGTATATAAAAAACAGTTCATACATGCAGAGTCTCAAGAGAATTTCCTTCCAATGCCTTTTTCTCAGGAAGTTACTGAAGGATGTGTTCTACCAAAACAAGCAATTAAACTAAGAAAGGAAGACTTAGAATCCCCCCAAAATAGAATCCAATATAAGAGAGAGGCAAAGAGGATTCTTTGTGCAGAAGGAGTACCCGATCTGGGTTAGATTAAGAGGATGGAGGGCTTCAGGAGAAAAGTGCAACTGATGCTACCTAATATATTTGAATGAAATAAAAAGGTTTGAGTTGGGGATGAAGTAGCAAACTAAGGGAAACGAAAGTTCTTTTTAAGAAAAGAAAAGTAGCCATAGAATATTCTGTAGCTTAATTATGAATATTACTTAAATCATAAAAATGTTAACAATGAAAATTAAACCCAAAATTGTTATAATGGGAATATTCTGGGAGGCAAAGTGAGAGTAGGACAATTATATAAAAGGTAAACCCTTCTTACCTTTCACAATAGATACTTAGTTCTTTAGATAATATTTAAGTTTGAAAGTCAAGAAGTAACAATAGAACTATGTTGTTGAAGGATGACGATAAATACCAGGAGGAATAGCAAGGTGATAACAAAGAGTTGCCTCTGAATGGCAGGAATTTCTGGTGGAGAGGTGTAAGACAGAGAACTGCATTATTCTCTTTTGTTCCAATTCTTTAGATAAAGTAGCTTAATGCTGTTGCCAGGGACTTCATCCCAATGATAATACTGATTCTGATCCTTAAAGCTGTGTAAATTTAAGTAAACTAGTTGATGTCTCTGTGCTTCAGTCTCCTGTTCTGTAAAATGGGATGGTAAATTGTACCTACTACATAGAGTTATTTTGAGGATTAAATGAGGCAATAATTTCGACAGGCTTATTAAAATGGTACCTAGCACATGTATGTGCTCAGTAAATGTTGGCTGTTAGAATTATTAGTGTTTGACATTTTTAACTATGTGTATGTCTTTGATAACAATGAAGCTGTTTCTAATATATTGTGAAAAAACAGGTCTTTCTGTGCTACTCTTTTTGTAAAAAAAATCTTGCTTTTGAAAAACTTAGATTTTTTATGCTTTTAAAGTTTCTATTGTTGAACTAATTCTTTAAGTTTCTAAAAAAAAAATTTCACGTAGATTATTGACTTTAGAAATAATTTAAAGAATTTTGACCCTTGTACTACCAGCCCTACTTACATAATGAAACTGTTAGAGACACAAATGTTGTTAGTGCATAAAGCGAGTTAGCCTTTTTTGCTTAGGGCACTTTTAAGAGACTTAACTAGTATAGATAAATTTGCTTTCTAATTAGGCAAATTATAAAATTATACATTACAAAATTATGTTTTTTCTCATTAGAACCTATGTTATATTTTACACTTTACAATAGCCTCCTTTAACCTTTTTTTCTCTTTGTAAATTCAGTTTGGAATTATAATTTTCTAAGAAAATTATCTGTAGGTGACTACATTTATCAGTATTTCCATTTGTAGAATCATCCTTTCTAATTTGGAAGAAAAGAGTATAAAATATTGAAATCCTTTAGTACCCATTTCTGTTATTTATTTGACCAGCTGCTTGAAGTGTTTGTGGCTAACAGAATAAAATAAAATTGTAATTCTAATTACTGGGTAAAGGGGCTTCCTTTTTTCTTTATAGTTTCCTTTTATATCATAACAGGCAAAAAAGCATCAGGGTTGTGTGTGTGTGTGTGTGTCTGTATATATATACATATGTACCTTTGAAAAGAAACTACACTTGCAGTCTTAAATGATTATCCTAAAAATTGCTTAATTACCTCTCTTGGAATTTAGTTTTTAAAATAAGTTTTGTGTCAGATTTATTGTGTTGCAAGGAAAAACAATGATCCTATCGAATAGTCTGAATCCCAAAAATTGCTTTTTTAAAATCACTTAATATATTTAACAAATCACTCTTTTTAGGAATACATGTGGAATGATGCATGTATATTATAAATAATTTGTTACTATTTTAAAATGTATTTTGATAGCCATTTGCATCATCATTCTTCCTGCTAAGAAATGACATGTTTCATTTAGGAATAGCCCAAGAATGGCTGTGAATGATAGATAAGTCTACTTGACTCCTAGATAGACTGTATTTTTATATAGAAAGAATTACAGACTTCTCCATAAAGACGTTATTCCCTTTGAACCCTACTTAGTATCTACACTAATAAAAGAAAAAGATGCAAATTGACTGTATCTTCACAACACCCAGCAGCCAATCAGGAGTGGGTATGCAACATAACCCAACAAAGATGGGTTAATGTGCATATGCAGGCGGGGTGGCTGGGGACGGGGCGGGACACCTCCCCAGCCGCTCCAGGCCTCTGGGCAGAATGGGAAGTCTAAAAGGCGGTTCTGCACCAGAGCGAAGGCGGTGCTGGCAGCCAGGGGAAGGAAGGCCCATTCTTGCACGAATCTTCATACATCTGGTTATAGATAAATAGCAAAAGTTATAGGAGGCACTCAAAGTTTTAGTAAGACTACAATATACTCCATTTAAAAAAGATTTTTATATTTGCATGTGTGATTTATTTATTTATTTTTTATTTCTAGGCAGGAGTTTGTAGATGCTTATGTGGATTACATATTCAATAAATCTGTGGCTTCCTTATTTGATGCTTTTCATGCGGGTTTTCATAAAGTGTGTGGAGGAAAAGTCCTTCAGCTCTTCCAGCCTAATGAACTACAAGCAATGGTTATTGGAAATACAAATTATGATTGGAAGGAACTAGAAAAGGTAGGGGAAAACACATGTATGATATTGTTGAATGGAAAGGCAGAAGAAACATGGCTTGTTGATGGAAATCTTGTCCTCTTTGTTTTTCGTTTTGCACTGTTACTGTCACATTTATAGGAAAACACTTACTTTGGGGGGGAGTTAAGAGATCAACTGAAGGACTTGTTTGCATGCATATAAGCATAATCAATGGAAACAAGACACGGGGGTTGGGGAGGAGGGGAGAAGGTCAAGGGGAAAAAATGGAGACTTATTTAACACTCTTTGTAATACTTTAAGCAATAAAACAAAATTAAAAAGAAAACACTGTACAATGAATATGTTTTAATTGTCTATGAATTAGATAGCATTTTTATGTTTGTGGTATTGGTAGTGTTTGTATAGAAAAATGTCATTTGATAGGCTGGATAGAGCTAAAACCATTTAGATAGCTAACATTAAAAAAATACAATCCTGCCCTAGCAAGTTTGGCTCAGTGGATAGAGCCTGTGGACTGAAGGGTCCCAGGTTTGATTCCGGTCAAGAGCATGTACCATGGTTGCGGGCACATCCCCAGTAGGGAGTGTGCAGGAGGCAGCTGATCGATGTTTCTAACACTCTATCCCTCTTCCTTCCTCTCAGTAAAAAATCAATAAAATATATATTTTTTAAAAAATGATTCTCTTAAAAACAATCCTACAACAACAAGGATACAGAGCATTGGAAACTCAAATACATTGCTGGTGAGAGTGCAAATGATATAGCCACTTTGGAAACAGTTTGGCATTTCCTTATAAAGTTAAAATACACACTAGCTACATGACCAAGCAGTTTCATTCCTAGGGTTATGTTATGTTTACACAATAATCTATAAACAATGGGGGAAATAAGGCCAGCGTTATTAATAAATGGATACTCAGTTTCAGTTTTGCAAGATGAAAAGAGGTTTGGAGATGGAAGGTGTTGAAGGTTGCACAAGAGTATGAATGTACTTAATACTGCTGAACTGTAAAGGGTGAAGATAATCTTTATGTTTTGTGTATTTTACCACAATATTTTTAACATGTTTTTAAAAGTCTTCAAACAAAAACTGGAAACAACCCAGATGTTCTTCAGTGGCTGAATGGATAAACCAGCTGGTACATCCATACAATAGAATGCTCTTCAGCAATAAAAGAGAATGATCTATTGATGCATGCAACACCTGGGATGACTCTCGGCATCCTTGCATTGAGTGAAAGCAGCCAGTCTCAAAGGATTACATGCCATTTGATTCCATTCATATGACACTCTTGAAAAGACAAAGTTATGGTGAACCAGAGGTTAGGGGTGGGAGGAGTGTGTAACTGCTGAGAGGTAGCACAAAAGAGTTCTTTGGGATGATGGAACTCTTCAATATCCTAATGGTTACATGAATAATATATATATGTGTGTGTGTTTAAAGGCCATAAAATTTTGTATGCACCAGAAAAAATCAAATCTTACAGGGTAATAATTTAGAAAATACAATTTTTTAAATAACAACATAATTTAGGACTTCTGGTTAAACATAATGGAATAAACATGTCTGTCTTTGCCCTCTCCCAAAATCTCACTAGAATGACAATAAAGGAATAGAAATAGAAATACACAGACCAAAAACAAAACAACAAACAGAAAATAGTGAACAAGAGAAAAGGTTTTAGAAGATGGAAAGTAGATAGTTGCATTTATGAGTGACTCAAAGCAAAGAAAATTGAATTTTAAGCCTCTGGAGGAACAGGGTTTACCAAGAGGCAACTCATTTCATACCCTAGAATCTCTGAAAGGCTCAGGAATTGTTATTTTGTGTTATTCTAATGGCAGGGATGTGGGGTTGGTCTAAACGCAATAGAATTACTTTAAACTAATCTAAGGAATTTTTAGACCTTTCATGTCCCCTCTTTTACCCAACAAAATACAGCTCCTGAGAGAAGCTTGAGAATCTGAGGGATTAGTTAGAACTAAGGATGGCATTCAGAAAGATGGTATCCAGGCCTGTATCCCCCAAAAAGGAGATTGAAGATTTCTTTTGGAGAGTAATTGATCTGCTAAAAAAAAAAGAAAAATACACTGTAAGGAGACCCCAGTGAACACGGACCCCACCTGCAATCCCTCTGAAATGAAAACAATATAATAGCTTCTCACCACACTTTAGATCATACAGTTTGTTCTTGCCTCATCTCCCTTCATTGTTTCTTTCATTTATCCTGCTTTACCCTTATTTGCCTCTGCTGAGCTTAGAGCCCCCCAGGAACACACCAATCTTGGGGCCTTTCTGTTTACTATTCTATTGCCTGGGACTCCATCATGTTAAGTCCAAATGGTCTGGCTCTCGCTTTATGTCTTTATACCTTCTTAGAGACCTTCACTGGATAACAACCTAAAATAGGGTATGCACACGCACATTCTGTCTCCCTTCCCTGCTTTTTTTTTCTTTCAAATTACCATTGACAATGTTGTTTAGTATTAGTTTCGGGTACAGCATAGTGGTTAAACAATCTTTACAAAATGGTTCCTTTCAATATTGGCAGTATCCACCTGCACTATACATTATTGCAATGTTATTGGCTATTTTCCCGTGCTGTGCTTCACATTCCCATGACCATTTTGTGACCATTAATTTGTACTTCTCAATCCTTTTACCTTTTTCACTCATCCTCCAACCCCCTCTACTTTATTTTTCATTTTCAAATTTTACTTGTCTTTACTCCCTGTCTCCCCTTTCCCTCAGACAGTGTAAACACCATAAAGGCAGGTTTTGTTCCCTGTGTATTTCCAGAGCCTAGCACTCAGTAACTACTTAAAACCTTGCCTAAAGATATAAATTGACAGAGCATTCATTAAGACAGTAATTTTTTAGTATATTTTAGTGTATTTATACTTAGTATATCTTTGTTTTTTCCCATTGTATATCTGATTTATTATAATTTTAGTGATTATGATTTGTGACTTTAAATGCTCTTTCTTCATCAGGACTCTGCACATTTCCCCAGAACCACCTAGAAGTTTAAGAAAAAAAGGAATAACTTGAGCCATCTTTCTTTTATTCCTCACTAACAAGCTCACAGAATTTAATTCAAATAAGTTAATATATTTACTGTTGGAATTAAAGCTATTTTCTCCAGATTAAATTTCTGCAAATTACTAGCAAATATTTTGTAGATTTTAAGAATACAGTCATTGAAATATAATCATGGCGACAAAAAGGGACCAAAATTCAAGAAGTCCATTAGTAAATATTTGTTGGGCCCCTGCTGGATGCCTAATACTTATAAGAGATTAAGGAGACAGCAGTATTTTATGGTCTTTGCCTTCTAATAAGGACACTAGACATTAATTGAACTGTGATGGATGCAAAGGAAGAGAATTTAGTGGTATGGTATATAAGGAGCCTTAACAGGCTACACAAATCTGGAAAAACCTGTTAGTAGTAGTAATTTTCAGAAGGTGAGGACTTGGTTTGGTTCACTACGCTTTCCTCAGTGCCCCAAACTTTGACTAAAACTCATTAAATATTTGAATGAATTGGGTGACATTTGATATGAGTCCCAAAGGATAAATAGAAATTAGCCTTGTTGTGAATGAAAGAAAAATGTGTATAAGTGGTCTAGGCTGAGGGACAAGTATGTCCAAAGGCACTGATGCTGAAAGGTTCTTGATAAGAACTAAAGGTTAAGGCAGCTATGGCTGGATTTAAAAAAACACACTTCACAGTGCAGATTTAATTCTCTGTTCCTTATCACTCTTTTTTTCTTTATGCTAATATTTTTTAAGGTAGAAGTTATTGCAAATTACCCCAAAATTTAGTGGCTTAAAAATCAGAGTGAATATTTATTGTCTCATACAGTTTCTGTGGTTCAGGAATTTAAGGATAGCTTAGCTGGATGGCTTTAGCTCAGAGATCTCTTGAGAGTTGTAATCAAGATATTGACTCGTGCTTTAGCCATCTGAAGGCTTAAGGATAACTCCCTTTCAATACTGGCTGTTGGCCAAAAGCCCAGTTTGTTTATCACGAACCTCCATAGGGCTATTTGATTGTCTTTATGAAATGGCAACTGGCTCTCCCAGTTGGTGGGTGATCAAAAAGGCAAGGCTGGAGTCCGAATTTTTCATAATCTAGCCTCAGAAGTTACGTATTTCTCATATCTGCAATATCCTAATGATTACAGAGGTCAAGCCTATTCAGTGTGGGAGGGGACTGCACAAGTGCATGTGGCTGAGATCAGGGAGAGGTCATCTTGGAAACTGACTACCACAGAAACTTATTAGTGTTTTGTTTTTAGTACCATTTTTTACAGGGAAGATAGATAGAAAATAATTTGACTTATGTTAATACAGAAGGTTTTATATTTATCGCAGGTAATTAATTCCATGTTGAACTTTAATAATTAGTTAACATTTTAGCAATTCTAGTTTATCCTTTAGATAGTTATTTTTGGAGGTATTATAATCCTATCATGCTCTTTTAAGTGGTGGAATCAGTATTTCTGTCATTCATGCATGTTTTCTTCTCTTTCCCCTGGAATTAATAGTTCCAAATTACAAAGTGCCTGGGAAATAGAGGTAATCAACTGAAACACGAGTTTCAAACTCCTGAACAACCTTTTATGTGCCAAGGAAGTGAAGCCAATTTTTCAGATTCAAGAAAAAAAATTAATATTCCTCCATATTAATAGGGGGGTTTTTTGTTTGTTTTCTAGAATACCGAATACAAAGGGGAGTATTGGGCAGAACATCCTACAATAAAAATATTTTGGGAAGTATTTCATGAATTGCCATTGGAAAAGAAAAAATTATTTCTGTGTAAGTATTTCTAACTTGTTCTATATTTTATGAGAATGTAATCTAATTATTAAACTTAATAGGAGATTGCTTCACTTTTATTATTATTTTTTATAGTATTGTTCCAAGGTCCTATTTATTACATGTTTTCTTATTTTGAAAGTTAAATTCCATTTGTCTCCAAAATAGAATAGGTTCTTTCAAATGAAAACAACTATAATACTGATTATAGTAAACTAAGGTTGTAATTTATTTTAGAAAAAGGTCTCTTCTTTGTTGAGTCTTGATTTTCTTTTTGCTTCTGCCCTAAAACGTTGGAAACTTATGTAGAAAATAGAACTTTTTCATAGTTGTCTTATTTATAACTTAACTAGAGGCCCAGTGCATGAAATTCATGCACGGGGGTGGGTGAGGTTCCTCAGCCCAGCTTGCACCCTCTCGCAATCTGGGACCCCTCGGGGATTGACTGGAAGTCAGACATCCTTCTCACAATTCGGGTCCACTGGCTCCTAACCGCTGACCTACCGGCCTGCCGGCCTGCCTACCTGCCTGCCTGATAGCCCTTAACCACTTGCCTGCCTGATCACCCCTAACCATACTCCTGCTTGCCTAATCGCCCCTAACCGCCTCTGCTTGCCTGCCTGATCACCCCTAACCACTGGCCTGCCTTCCTGGTCACCCCTAATCAAAATCTGCCTTGGCCCCCGCCACCATGGCTTAATCCAGAATGACATCCAGAAGGTAGTCTTTTGGCTGTCCGGTCTAATTAGCATATTATGTTTTTATTATTACAGATCTCTGTTTCATCTGTTATAATTTGTATACCAATGAAATCTTACTGTTTTTCAAGTTGTCAGAATTTATGTATCTAATCAGTGACATGCCTTTTGATACTTCTGCTATTGGCAGGGATGTTTTTGTCAAATTTGTTTTGATTGAAATGAGAATCTAGGTTAAATTAGTTTGCAGTGCCATAAGGATATCAAGATATTAAGTGATTTGAGTTTTGGCTGCTGCTTATAAATTTTTGTTTAAAAATATTTGTCAAAACAAATAGGAAAAAATCATAATCAAAACTGAATTTATATGTTTAATTTATAAACCAGTCTTAAATGACTATTACCAAAAGAAGGGCTCCCAAATGTTTTTGTCAGTGACAATAGTCATTTATTCATCAAATATTTATTAAGCTTCTCCTGTGTGCTAATAATTAACATTATACTTTCAAAGAAAACATATTGATGTGCAATTATCTTATGTCTCAGATATCATGCTCATACACATTCTGGAGATGGACTTCCACATTTGAGCAGATGTTAATACAAAGGCACTTTATATTAGTGCCTATAGAAAATAACTTGGAAAAAAAGAAAAGAAAGAAAATAACTTGATAACCTGTATTGATTTTGATAAAAGTGGTTGGCTGAATGGTTTTTTTTCTTGGCAGTATTTTTGACAGGTAGTGATCGGATTCCTATTCTTGGTATGAAGAGTCTAAAACTAGTCATCCAGTCAACAGGAGGTGGTGAGGAGTATCTCCCAGTTTCCCATACCTGTTTTAATCTTCTAGATCTTCCAAAATATACAGAAAAAGAAACTCTGCGTTCTAAACTGATCCAAGCTATTGATCACAATGAAGGTTTCAGTTTAATATAATTTGGCGTTATAACTATTCTGTCTACTGCAAAAGCATTAAACTAATTGTGTTTTTCTTGTGATTAATTCAGCAAGGTGACAGAGGGAGTTACTATAATCTTGCAAAATGTTCAATGCTGTTAGTATTTATGAAAGCCAAAAATATTAAAGAAGTACAAACTGTTAATACTGAATTTAATGTACAGAACTATGGATTTTTTTGGCCATCTTCCAATAAATATACAAGTATTGTGAATACATTGTAGTTTTACTAACATGAATTTTAAGAGTTTGTTTGCATATTTCACAAATGATCTGGTGTGTGAGTGCATGGAAATGTTGCTTGAATTTTCTTCAATCACTGGGTAAAAAACCTTTAACTTTGGCCTGCAATAGTCATTTGATTATTTTTTCATTTTGTAAATAATGTTAAGTTTTGTAATAAAATAGTTATGTTCTGATACTAGTCTATTTTCTATGGTTATAAGTGATCTGAGATGACTTTTAAGGTTAAAATTAAGATTTAAATCTTATTCTGAGAACTTAAAAAGCAAAAATTAGCATGATGAAAACAATTTTTTGTGGGTTTTTTTTTGTTGTTTTGTTTTTTACTAGAATACATGTCCTTGTGCAAACTTAAATCATGGGTAGGAATTATCTAAATAATTTATAGTTCTTTCCTTTTGTAAATCTTGAGATGCCACTGATAAATAGGATTATCAGAAAGCTTAATGTTTAGTAATGGAAGAACTTTGTACTACAGTTGCCAGAAATAGAAACATTGGCTACTGTGAGAACCAATCACTGAGTTATAGTCTCCAAAACTATTGATGCTGCAGGCTGGATTTTCAGTGCTTTAGAACTATTTCCTTGAATTTTTAAGAAACAAATCTTAGTTTTATGGTACTGATGCTTAGTTATCTCCTGTCATTAAATTGTAACAGTTGATGCAACAACACATGTGACTTTATGCTATAATGCAAATATTTATTTTTTAAATTTATAAAAATATGCCATGAAAACTGTTCAAATAATAAAGATTTTTTGGTTTAATATTTAAATTTTCAGTAGTTCTCATATAAGATTCAAAATTCTTCCAGAAAAGTAATGTCTAAGGGAAGGTCTCTTAAATTTTGGATTGTTTCCATTTCCATCCAATTGTCTTACTTTACAGAGGTCCCCAAGTCTTATAGCTGTAACTCCAAAATCTAAAACAACTCTGAAAAAACTTATCTCACTTTGCAGCAAAACCCAATCTGAATTGTTGAGGCTATTTATGGCAGGTATTAAATGGGACTTTTTGTACATTCTGTTGTGGCAATATTAATGTGTTTATTTATTGTTTTATTTACATACTGCCTCCGACCCGTAATTCCAAAATGCAAATGAGCCCAGGATTTTTGGAGAAGAGATTGTGGACATGTACTTTTCAGTAGTTTAACATAAAAACTTCTTGTGGTCTTTTTATGTAGATAGAAGCCTTAAAAACAATATTTTCACCTAAGATAATGTTCCTCAAAATTGCATCCTTTCATCTGAAAATCATTCCATGTACCTGCTATCAGTTTCCCTGTGCATCTATTACTTGAGGGTAGTGATTATTCATATCAAAAACATATATGCTGTGAAGCTGCTCTGTGAAATAGCCACTTGGGAGAAATAGAATTTATTGAACAAATTGTATATACTTGCACTGAGGGAGCAGGGGGTGTCTCAGCCTGGCCTGCACCCTCTCCGAGTCTGGGACCCCTCACTTCTTCCTGTCTGCCTACCTGCTCACTGCTCCTTAGTGCTGCCATGGGGGCAGGAGAGGCTCCCACCACTACCTTTATGCTTGCCAGCCATGAGTCTGGCTTCTAGCTTAGTGGCCCTTCTCTTGTGGGAGGGCACTACCAGGGGCTTGAGCTCTGCCCCCTGGTGGTCAGTGCACATCATAGCGACCATTCATTCTGATCAGTCCACCTTAACAGTTGCTTAGGCTTTTATATAGACTAGAGTCCCAGTGAATGAAAATCGCGCATTCGGGGCTGTCCCTCAGCCCAGCCTGCACCCTCTCGCAGTCCGGGACCCCTCACTTCTTACTGCCCATCACTGAGGTGGGAGAGGCTCCGCCACCACCTCTGCACTAACTAGCTGTGAGCCTGGCACTCCCCCTGTGGAAGTGCACTGACCACCAGGGGACAGCTTCTGTGTTGAGTGTCTGCCCCCTGGTAGTCTGTGCATGTTATACTGACCGATTGTTCTGCTCTTCAGTTGATTTGCATATTAGGGTTTTAATATATAGCATTTAAAAATATATTTTTATTGATCTCAGAGAGGGAGAGGGAGGAAGAGAGAAACATCAGTGATGAGAGAGAATCACTGGCCAGCCACATCCTGCATGCTTCCACTGGGCATGTGCCCTTGACTGGAATTGAAGCCGACACCCTTCAGTCCACTGGCTGGCGCTCTCTTCCTTGAGCCAAACCAGCTAGGGCTTGAACAAATATTTTAAATACACCTGACATCTTATCTGGGAACACAACTCTACAAGCTTAATTTGGGTAAGTCTGATATTCTTTTCCTGTTTCTGCAGACATACGGTAAATTAACATGGATATTCATGGTAGAAAATTAAAATATCACTGAGATTCAAATTTCCATTTTAAAACTAAAACAGAAAAAATACTTTGAGCTTTGTAGACCAGTAGGAAGAAGGCAGATACTGAATTCACTAAATTTTAAAGACCATGATTATAAAGTTTACTAAACTTTGACATTTTTGTAGCTCCTAACTTTAGCAATTTTAACCAATACCCATTGTTCAGACTGGCCGTAGAACCAAGACACACCTTTATTTGGCATGAAATAAAACCAGAATGGAAATTGTTAAATTGAGACCTAAATCAAAAATCCCAGCCTCCTCAAAGGTTTACTCATGAAGGCCATTCATTGGGGTTCGTTTCTAATAGATTTTTCACCTTTCTGAATGATTTCCCTTCATTTAGTTTAACAGAAGATCCGAAATCAAAGTATAGGTGCAGGGCAGTCTCCCCCTGAAGAGGCAAGGGGGACACATTCTTGTTCTCGGCCTCTTCCCACTCCACAACCTCTTTCGCATTTTGGCCACCCAAACTCATAATAGTTTTCTTCTTTGGCTAAAGAAGTCACTCTTATTTCCTTGGCTTCCCACCTTTGTTAGTGCCAACTGAACTATTTCTAGATATAAATCGGGAAGAGTCTGCCTGTTTTATGTAAGTCAGCCTTCCCTATTAGACAATCCCCTGGGGAGGGAGTATTTCCTTTCTCAACCCTTGCTATACTTTTCAATCACTTGGGGGTATTTTTTAGTACTGTGCACAAGCACCACCTTATGCCAATTAAATCTTATCTCTAAGAGATGATGTTAAGTAGTTTCCAGTTGAGAGCCACTCAAAATAGGGGAAATAGACCCTTTCTCCATATTCCTGCTAACATCTAGCTTGAGTTTAATGCTCAGACTTTATTCATATCTGAAGGGAGAGGTCTTGGTGTGCTTACCGCACTCTCCTTTTAGATTAGAGGTGTAGGAGTTGAGATTTGTTTCAAATAACCATATGTTTAATAGGTGGATGATGTAAAGCACCATTGATTGAAGGCACATACACCATCCTATATCATAAAGAACTAATATGCTAGTTAGACCAAGCAGAACGACAGTCCGGATGACCTTCCTGATGAAGCTGGGGCTGCAAGGGCCGGCCGAGGCTCGAGGGGCTGCAAGAGGCAGCCAGGGCTGAGAGCTGAGCCGCCTGCACTAATTTCATGCATCAGGCTTCTATATATAATAAAAGCCTAATATGCTAAGGGTCCAGTTGTCCATTCAATAACTAAAGTGTGATATGCTAAGGCCACTCATCAGTTTACTCTAACATGATTTTGTAACATCTAAGGATGGGATTCAGCAGGTAATTTTTCTCGTGCAAGTAGGATATATCTGGGCAGAGTATTTGTTTTTGTTTTTTTTTTTAATTCACTTCAAAAGTTTACTGGGGAGAAAAGCAGACCTGAGAGCAGGAGACTGCAGTCAAGGTTTTATTTATAAATTTTAAATAAGTATATTTAAAATATACAGGAGTATGTGTATTCCTGGCCTCCTAAATAGTAATACTTTGTCCCTCAAGGACTTGAATGGACTAAGTAGGTTTCCAGGTCAGCCTCAAAAAATTCATACCCCGTGTGGTTTGATCTAGCGCCAAGAACCTAACTTTCACAGAAAACCTAGCTTTTCTAACATGGGCTATTGAATTTACTACATTTGCACCATTCCCTATGGCACCTCCCACCCCCCAAGTGTTTGTAGGTCAAGTTTTCTTAGGAACTGCGCCTTTTCCCTGCTAAGGCCCTTATCCTAAATTGGCTGAAATTGGGTTTTGAAACTTTTGGTGATGCACTAATTGCTACAGTCAGTACTATCATTGTTTGCTTAAATATTGCTCTGGTTCGGTGGTTATAAATTGAATGAAGGTATTTACTATGAAAAGAAAACATCTAACATAGCCTTGAAAGCTGTACAAACTGCAAGCTTTTAAAGGTTTATAACGTAAACAATTTAAATTAACGGGGAAAAAGGTCAAATGACAATTTTAATAGACTTTAAAACAGTGTACAAGTATAAAACACTGGTTTTGTATTTCAAAAGTTGGAAGATATCCAGTCATTAAACAGTCTACAAAACATATGCCAGTAGATTACATAAAAGACTATGTACAATATAAAAAGAGCTGAAAACAGTCTTCACTGTAAAAATAATTTAAAACAAAATTTTCAATTTAAAATATCATCTATAGCACAAATACATCATGCAAATGAAAAACTAAATATACTGCATTCTTTAGTGTAGCCAAATAAAATCAGATTGAGATACCTTTTAGGTAGGGAAGTGGCCATTCAATAAAATTTTTTCTCTAGCTGGGTATTTTATGCTTAAAGAACTGCTGTATTTCAAACCCTTTTTAAAAATTGTAATAAATACCAAAGAAACATAGGACTACTTTATAATTTGGGAGTAATGTTGGGAAAAGTCTGGAAAATTGTTTAGTGTGCAACTTTATAGTATGAACTGTTTTGAAAGGCTAGAAGCTTCTGCAGCTGAGAAAGTTGATCTCTAGTTTTAAGGCAGGCTAAGCTTTTAAATAAAGACACAATAGGAATTTCATTCACTAACTATTCTGCTATTACAAGTTATATCATGTTCATCTCCATAGTACTAGGCTAGCAGTTTGGTGCTTATTACACCAAATACTCCCAACAGGAGACATGTATTTACTGGCTGAGTTATATATAATTAATATCTTATTACTTTGGAACTATAATCAGGGAACCTGTCACTCTCCTCATCTATGAAAAAGCAACAGTTCATAATATTACACTCTCCCCAAAGTTACCATTACTACAGATCATAAAGACTTTCGCATATTCACATCTTGGCAGTTTAATACTTATGGGAAAGAATCAATGTAAGCTCTACCACAGTGATAGGTATTGAAACAACAATGGGAAATACTCTCAACACTAAGGGGGCCCAGGCAGGCATTATTGTTTCTACAGCAATTGAAACATTTCCAAAGCATTTATTTGTTTTACAGATTAGTTTTATAAGCCAATATAGACATTTCTACATGTCCACAGAAGTACAAAAGCCATCTTCATTTGAACAATACAACATTCCTGAAACTTTTAGCACCAAGTCTTACTTTAAAAAGCAAAGAAAACTGAGTGCTCTCCCATATATTGTTGACTTCCTTCTTACTCACATTGCATGTTATGAGATTTTTAAAAAGTTAGCTGCCACAAGTTTTGGAAAATACCAGTGTTTAAAAATAGGTAATTGTGCTAATAAAGAATCAAAAGTTTAGCAGAACAGAGATTTGAGGATTTCAAAGTATTCAATGTTATAAAGAAATAGTAAATAAAAATGAAAATACCATTCTTTGGTCTAGGTAAGCTGTTCCCTTTACATTAACTTAACATTCCAATGGCTTTTTGAAAACTTTAAAATGTTGAAACTTACTAGGCAAAAATGTATAAACAAAAATTATATATACATATGGATGTATCATACAAATGAACCTTTAAAAGTCTTGACCAAGAGCAGGTTAAAGATACTTAGTACCCTTTTCTTAAAAAAAAAATTAGTGTTAAGTGTACAAGTTCAGAAATAAGGAAGTTAAAAATTATCCATGGGGGGAAAAAAATCTATTTTACCACTCTATAAATATTAAATTTTTCTGGTTTTCTTTGTTCTATCGTGTTCACAAGTAAACATTCATCTTGACATGCTAAAGGTTCCTAATGCTGGTGGAACAATTCCTGTACCTGGAAAATTACTACATTATGATTTGTTTGATGGATAATTAATGTCTGTTGCTTCCTGTTTCATAGATACAGCTTCATTGACTGCCTCCTGATCACCTTCATCAGCTCCAAATTCAGTTCCTCCAGCTCTCTCAATATCAGGATCATCTTCTAAACCATTGTAAAATTCTTCAATCTCACTTTCATCCTCTAGGGGTTCTTCTAAACTTGGACTCTGGCAGGTTCCACTATCACTATTACTGCCACAAGAACTAGAGGGTAAGACATCATCTTCAGAGTCTGAATATACTTCAGCACCATGGAAAATGTAACGATTTGGTGGTAAAAACAGGTATTGATTACCTGAAATAGAGAAATAAGAGAAAAATAAGTTATTTCAGTCTGATCGGGCAGTCTGGAATAAGTGTAGGTTCCAGCTCTGCCTTTTACCTGAGTATCACTAATAGAAGCTATTATTACTCTAGTGATTTTCAACAACAAGCTAGTACTGGGTGCAAAACTTTGTTCTGCTACTCACCAGAGCTTTGTAAATTTGGGCAGTTATCTCTCTGCCTCAACTTCCTCATCTGGAAAAAAAATAATTTTAACAACCCTATGAAGTAAATTATGAAAAAATTAGAGGCCTGGTGCACAGATTTGTGCACTTGGGGGCAGGGGATGGACGGTCGCTCAGCCAAGCCTGCGCCATCCTCGGGGATTGGGCCTAGGCCGGCAGTCAGACATCCCTCTCGCAGTCTGGGGCTCTCACAGTCTAAGACCCCTCGCTCCTTGCCACCCACCTGCAGTGGAGGCAGAAGTTCCTGCCACCGCCACTGCATTCGCGAGCCGTAATCTGAGTGGCACTCTCCATCAAGGCCCCCAGTTCCTTTCAATATGCATGAATTTGTGCACTGTGCCCCTAGTAATTAGTGGGGAAGAATCAGATGCTTTCTATATCTGACACAACACAGCATAGTGACTAAAGGGCAAGCTCTGGGGATATGCCTGGAATACAATCTTGGTTCTTCCAAATCCTAGTTATTACCTTGCATGGGGTATTTAATCTCTATAGTTCTCAAGATTTCCCACCTACAACAGATGTAATAATAGCCCCTACCTCATCAGATTGAGGTTGGATACTGTGTGTAAAGCAGCTAACCTGCAATAAGCACTGAATCTCAGTCATTTCTACCAACTAAATCTCTCACCTGACATGGCAGAGCACTCAGTATTTCCCAATTTTTCTTCTCAAATTAATGCTGCTTATTCCCTACAGTAATACAAAGTACTAAGCATACTTCAAACACATTTTCTTCCCCATATTATGTATGATAACAATTTTTATCTTTCTCTAGCTTGACCACTCAACTTTGCAATGTTACACTTAGCTACCCTATCAACCTGCTAAAGTTGCTCATTTTTTTGCAAATATTTTGTTGAATAATTATATCTTCCAAAAATAGCTTCTTACCATCAAGCCGTTTACTAATCTGCTCCTTTGCAATCTTGGCTGGCCAGTACTTTCTCACTGTTTCAGCTATTGAAGTTCTTTCATTTTTCTCCCCAGTATTAGAGCTAATGTTCTTCAAATCCGGACTCTCCAACTGTTCAGTAACACTTTCAATGCTCCTAGTAGAAGTCTGTATTGCCTGTGATTTTTCTTCCACACAATCTTTTGATTCAGACACATCTGGATCATCAATATTACTCTTCGTTGCATGGTCTAAAAGTGTGACAATCATTGAAGAATCTGATGGTGAAGTTCTTTCTGGTGAACTGGAGCCTTCTGAAATATTAAGAGGTGTGGGTGGCAACTCTGACAAATGAGCCAGCTCTTTTTGTGTTCGTGGAGGTTTTTCAGTAATTTCTGAAAGCTTTATAGGGTTGCAGCAAAGTTTGGCATATTCACCACCTAACCTGTGACACAATTCATTAATTATGACATCACAGTCTCCAAGAAGCTCCACGTCAAAATGCAGATGAGGCAAAGGTTCCCTATTAATTAATATCTGAGGCACTTCATGGGGTATAGAACCTAAAAATAGGGCAAAAAAATGCAATTTAGAAAAAGGGAAGAAGATAAGCTAATAAAGTCACAACAAATGCACTATTGCAAAAATACAACATGCTCCCAATACAAAAAAAAAAACCAAAAACAACAAAAAACTGGCCACTTAACCAAGCCATTGTCATTTCGTCAAGCTATCAAGGAAACAGATGAGTAATTAGGCATCTTTCATAAAATTTCAGGTTCTTCTGTTAACCTGGTTACCTTTTAGCAATCTTTTTGGATTTTTTTACTCTGTACCTCAATTTCCTTGTCTATGTAATGGAAATAATAACAGTACTTTTCCACAAAGTTGCAGTGAGGATTAAATGAATTAATATATTTAAAGTACACGGAAGAGTTGTTGGCACATAGCAAGTGATCATTGTTTTTATTGAAATAGCTCCTAATATAAAAAGTGTGAGGACTTCTGGTCAAAATGAGCTTGCCTCTTCCCATAATCACATCAAAATTACCAATAAATTACTGTGAACCACCTGAAGACTAGCTTAACAGAATTCGTATAGCGAAGGATATAAAGAAGCGACACAGACTGACAGGAGGGCAGACAAAGAACATGAAGATCCTAAGCCCATAGGAATATCTTGGCTGCTGAGCTCTCCTTTGGGAAGCCAGGGATCCCAGCCCTAGCTTAGGCTCCACAGCCCATGACACCAGTGTTAGAAGAGGAGTGCCCATTAACATCTGGCTGTGAAAACCAGCAGGGATCTGAGGATCACAAAAGCTTTGAGAGACAAAGATACTGCTCTTAAAGCAGTGGTCACCAACCTTTTGGACCTCAGGGACCATCATTTGGCTAGACCGCTGTCTTAAAGGACTTGTGCACTCAGCTCCAACACAGGCACCAGCTTGGAAAATGCCAGGGGACAGTCTTAGCAAGTTTGGGTCAGTGGATAGAGCATAGGCCTGTGAACTGAAAAGTCCCAGGTTCCATCTGGTTAAGGGCACATGCCCAGGTTGCAGGCTTGGTCCCCGTGTGGGGGCATGCACAAGGCAGCCGATCAATGATTCTTTCTCACCACTGCTGTTTCTATCTCTCCCACTCCCATTCTGAAATCAAAAAATAAAATAAATATGCCAGGGACAGGGCAAGAGGTAGAGGCACAAGGATGGGGGTCAGCTTTCTCTGGGGATGGAAATGCTCCTAGACACCACTGTTCCACTGTTGAACTCACCTACCACCAGCCTGACCCAGGTGATTCCCTGAGAGGCAGCCCCATCCAGCTCCCTTGCCTGGCCAGAGCTTCTCCTACTTGCTCCTCCACACAAACGACCTGCCTCCCCTAGTACTTGAGACTTTCCCCAAAACTCAAAAACCTCACACAGTGTTGGCTGGCCTCTGCTGGTGCTACAAACTCTCAAAGGTCTGCGAACTCCACACAGTGCAGCAGCTAGCCTTGGCATGCACTGATGTTCCTGCCAAGCAGCCCCAAGCCCAGCACAAGTGCACCCAGGCTCAGCTTGCATTCTAACTCCCATTCAGCAGCTGCACAGCGGGCTAAGCAGTAGTGGCCAGTGTTTGTAACACAGCTCCAACTAAGCAACCACGAGCCTGACAAATGGCAGGTACCCACTCATAGTGCCCACCAAAGGGTGCCAAGTCTGGCACAACTGACAACCAGCCTCGGTTCACAGCAATGCCTCTTCCAAGCACCTCCACGCTCAGCACAAGTAGCAACCAACCATGATAATAACTGTAGATCTACCAAGCTGCCCCAAGACCAGCAAAAGCCCCAGCTAACCCTGACCTGCATGCAAGTCCCAAGAAGCTCCAGACCCAATACACCTGGTGGACAGCTTCAGACCTAAGTCCCAACCCAATCAGCTCCACAACTCATACACCCACTGGCACCAGAACCATGCTAAAGCAACTCATTGTATGTCAAATATAACAAAATTAAATTTTTTAAAAAGTGTGAAAATTCATACAATTCTCCACTACTATATACCTGTGTCTTACATTTTTTTAAATGTACCTTTACTGCCTATCTACCAATGCATTATCATACTGTCGTCCCCCCTGCCCTCCGCCCCCAGAAGGCTTTTAAGAATGTTTCTGCCTAGCACAGACCAGGTAGCTCAGTTGGTGAGAGCATCATCCCAATATGCTAAGATTGCAGGCCTGATTCCCAGATTACGGCACATACGAATTAACCAATGGTCCAGTTGGTGTGGCTCAGTGGCTGAGCGTTGACTTATGAACCAGGAGGTTCACGCCCAGGTTGTAGGCTGGATCCCCGGTGTGGGGCATGAGGGGGCAGTCAATCAATGATTCTCTCTCAAAATTGATGTTTCTCTCTCTCCCTTCCTCTCTGAAATCAATAAAAACATATTTTGTAAAAAATCAACCAATGAATGCATAAATAAGTGGAACAACCAATCAGTGTTTCTCTCAAGTCAAAATTTTTTAATATATTTCATTGACTTTACAGAGAGGAAGGAAGAGGGATAGTTAGAAACATCAATGAGAGAGAACATCGATCAGCTGCCTCCTACACACCCCACACTGGGGATGTGCCCACAACAAAGGTACATGCCCTTGACCGGAATGGAACCTGGGACCTTTTAATCTGCAGGCTGACGCTCTATCCACTGAGCCAAACCGGTTAAAGCTCAAGTCAATTTTTTAAAAGAAAGTCTCTGCCATGCCTTTAAGGAAGGGAAAAAACTCAAAAATAAAGGCACTTATTCATACATTAAATTTTTGTGTTTTAATTACAAATTGTCCTATATTCTAATAGGCTTTCTCATTTTTGTAGGGAAGACAATTATACTGCTAGAAGCAACTACATATAGGGCAAGAAAAATATACAGAACTAGAGAGTTTAAATCCTTGTTTCTTCCAACTGTTTACTCTGGCAGCCTATTTGATTGCTGGTGTAGGAATCTAATTTAATTCTCTGATTAGGTGTTTGATATTCTCTCCTCTTCTCCATTTTTTAGGGCATACCTGACGCTACTGAGTTAGTATTCCTTCATCTTCCCCCTCTCCCTTGCTTCTTCACTGGAGGGAGAAAAAGGTAGTATGAGAGCATGTGTCCCTGACAATAATAGGGACTTCAATTGTATTTGAGCATTTTTATATACACAAAACACCCTTATGGAGAAAATAAATCCACATATGATTATGACAAGGCATGATTATTCATACAAAAACAAACCAATTCTTTTGACTCCTCAAATTCTATCTTACATAATGTTATACTTCTATCAAGCTAGAAATTTAAATGTAGTTTAATTTGAACTGTTTCCCTTTGTCTAAATTTTTCATGTACATTAGAACCTGACATTATTTCTGTTTTGGCATCCATCTCATCTCCCTGGCTTACACCACCACCAAGTCTGATTAACATGAACAGAATGTCACCTAAAAAATAAAGTTTGGTTCTTTATCACTCTTTAACCAGAAACAGAATAATATCACTGGAGTAGATTGTACTGTCCATACAGTACATAACCCATGGGAATATACAAGGAAATATTCTGTAAAAATCATCACCAACTTACTTGGAATTAGTGCTACTGGTCTTACTTTCAGAGAAGACCCAATTACAATGAGGAGATCAACTTCATCTTTGTCATACTTCATGGCTCTATGAAATTGTTCTGGTAAATTTTCACCAAAAAAGACAATCTCTGGTTTCATAATAGCAAGTGGTTCATCAGCTGGGCACCTAGGACATCGAGGAACCACCTGTATGTTTCAGATTATTGGTTGTGGGAAAGAGAAGGGAAAGCCCAAGTTAGAAACAGTATTTCCACAGTTGCTAAGAATTCATTTCAAAATCAACAAAGAAAACAGAAAAGTTGTGGATAAATAGGGAAATTGGGTACAACCTAAACATCAATGTCAATTGTCACTATCCTATATAATAAAAGCATAATATGCAAATTGACCATCCCTTCGGGACACCTAAGTCACGCCCGCCAGCCAATCAGAGCGACTGTATGCAAATTAGCCCAGCCAACATGGAGGCCAGCACTCACGGAGCTGAGTAAACAGGCAGTTTCTGTTGCAGCAGGAGTAAAAGTGTTTGCAGGCCACCTGGACATCTCCTGACTCCAGGCAACAACATATTTGCAACATTGTCACAATCATAGAAGTCTTGGGAGCTGAAGCAAATAGCAGGCTGGGCCTGACTTCTAAGGGCAACAGTGTCTCAATTATAGAAGCCACGAGGTGAAGCAGAGAGGAGGTTTCCTTACTTGCCTAGGCCTTGGCTTAAAGGAACAGTGTATCAATTATAGAAGATAAACCCCAGAAACCTGCTTCCAGCCAGCCTTGCTGGGACATTGGGTCAATGGGAGCTGTGGGCAGCCAGAAAGTGCCCCTCAGCCCGTTGTCACCCACGCTGGCCATACCCCAATGAAGTGAGGGATGTCACTGGGGGGAGGCTTGGCCAGCCTGCAAACAGCCATCAGCCCCTCACCCAGGCTGGCCAGGTACCCCAGTAGGGGCCCAAAACCTGAAGGGACTGTGGGCAGCCTGAAAACGACCCTCAGCCGGTCACCCAGGCTGGCCACACCCCAATAAGTTTCGCCTGACCAGTGTATCTCAGTGATTGTCAATCTATGAATCAGGAGGTCACAATTTGATTGCTGGTCAGGGCATATGCCTGGGTTGCGGGCTCAATCCCCAATAAGGGGCGTGCAAAAAGAAGGCCACCAATCAATGATGTGCTCTAATCATTAACGTTTCTAGCTCTCTTTTCCTCTCCCTTCTCTGAAATCAATAAAAACAAAAAATAAAACAAAACAAACACGAGTAAGTTTGTAGGATACAATGATTCTGCCTTGGCCCTGTAGCTGAGCTGGTTAGAGAGTCGCACTGATAAGCCTAGGTTACAAGTTCAATCCCCATTTAGGGCACATACAAAAATGAACCAATGAATGCATAAAAAATGGAACAACAAATCAATATCTCTCAAAATCAGTAAGTAAAAAAGATACAGCCCTAGCTGGTTTAGTTCAGTGGATAGAGCACTGGCCTGGTTGAGTTCAGTCAAGGGCACTTGCTCAGGTTGCGGGCTCAATCCCCAGTAGGAGGCATGCAGGAGGCAGCCAATAAATGAGATTCTCTCTCATCTTTGATGTTTCTCTCTCTCCATCTCCCTTCCTCTCTGGAATCAATAAAAATATATTTAAATGTCATTTAAAAAATAAAAGTAGCCCTGGCCGGTTTGGCTCCGTGCATAGATCCCAGGTTCGATTCCTGTCAGGGGTGCATGCCCGGGGTTGCAGGCTTGATCCCCAGTGGAGGGCATGCGGGACGCAGCTGATCAATGGTTCCCTCTCATCATTGATGTTTCTGTTTCTGTCTCTCTCTACCTCTCCCTCTCCCTTCCTCTCTGAAATCAATGGAAATGTATTTTTTTAAATAAATAAAATAAAATAAAAACGATACAATGATTCCATTTTAATATACTATCCTCCTAAGTATATATCCTTATATATGCAGGTAAATTAATAGAATTTATTTCTGGATGGTTTTTATTCTTTGCCATATTTTCTTGTAGTATTTTGGCAGTGAGCATATATGAAATACCTTTTACAATAAATTTTTTAATGTTTAAAGAATTACCACTTTAATCTAAAATTCTGAATCTGACAGACACTACAAAGGAAGAGTAAGAAGAAAAACTAAATATAGCAACACCTCACTTATGATCTGGATTTTTATTTTAGTCTTCAATATTAAGGAGCCAATTTCATCACTTTAGACATCATGGACCAATGTTTTCAACTTAAGGTACTGACTGGTTCTTGTGTATTTCACGAGAATTCCCAATGGTAACACTCTCTTCCTAGATCTTTCTGTACCACACAAATATTTTTTGGAAAAAAAAAATCAAACGGTTTGGGAGGCAAAAGAAGAAACAATTAATTAGGCCAGTGTGTCTCAGTGGTTGAGTGTCAGGACATATGCCCGAGTTGTGGGCTCGAACCCTGGTAGGGGGCATGCAGGAGGCCAACCTATCAATGATACTCTCGTCATTGATGTTTCTATCTCCATTTCTCTGTGAAATCAATAAAATAATAATAATAAAAAAAGATGAGAGACATGCACAATTCCTAAAATATGGGTGATAAATTACCTGATTAAAAATATCTCCTCGTACAGCTTCACAGTCAACTTTGTATTTACAAATCAGGCAAGACGCTGTCGCAAATGAACCTTAAAAAAACCACATGCATGTTTTATTAATGAAATGTTTCCATTTATTAAATATACTACAAAGATTAATGTAAAATGTTAAAGTTTTAAAAGATTCCATGGGAGAACCTAGGGTATGATTAAAATACTTATATAATAAGTAAGGAGAGAATCCAAGCCTCAATTACTGAGATGTTGATACAATGATGACTCCCCTAAAGCTACTCTTTTCAATACAATAAACCAACTCTTCCAGGGCTAAAACTCTGTACAGAGTTGGAAGATTACAACTGTACAGTATTACTTTAGCCTGATAGTTGTTTTAAAAACAATTCAGATACATAATGTTCTGTTCATACTTGTTATACTAGATGGAAATTTCTAAATACTGCTCATCAGAACTACCCAGTTCCTTTGGTTTCATAATCTAAAGATGTCTTTTCATACATAGCTACATTATGTTTGTAATTTTAAAAAGGTTATTTAAAAGAATGTAATGGAATGCAACTGCTACATCTTCTGAAATCCAAAAGCACATTGATTTCTCATGTTTTGTGTGTCAAGGCCAATCCTTCCTGTTTCCTGGGGGTTTTTTTGCATTCCACTTTTCTTATTTTATCTACACTCTGTCAGATATCATGAGTAAATAATAAAGCTCCATCTCCATTCCTGGATGGCAGCCTACCTTCTAATCCTAATTTTTCCTAGGATTAACAAAACTAAATAACAGAAAGCAATTCTGAAGTTTACTAACCATGACATTGAATTATCCTTTGGATTCCTGCAACCTGTTCCAGTGTATCTATGTTCTGAGTATAATTGCGAAGTAGTTTTCCTTCCTTATCCGACAACGCTATGAATTTGTGACAGAGAGATGGCTGGAATTGTCCAGGATATATTTCCTATATAAGGCAAAAGGCAGAAAAAAGATTACATTTAAGAAATAAGTATAACAGATATCACATATTTAGGTTTAACAATAACAAACTACCAATGTTAATGCCCCATGTATAAATAATTTTAAAACTACATGAGCATCTCAAAGCATCTAGATGGGTATAACACACACCTACAAAACGATTGTTGCTGTTATATGTATAAAACTCAGCAATTAGTGAACTTGGCCCCTTGAAAAGGATAAAGATGACCCATAAACATCTCTAATAAATGTTAACAGATATTTTAATAAAAATCAGAAAAAATACACACCTTAGAACACATCTAACTTTTGTTGGCTGCAAATTCAGTTGTTGTTTTTTTAAAGCAAAAGGGGGAATAGTTTAAATTGAAATTAAAGATATCAAAGGTATGGTGACTTCTTTTTTAAAAACATCAGAATAAATTTTTCTTATTCATCATTCATTATAAATATCAACCTGTTGGAAGTTTAAAGCTAAAGTTTTAATTCCTTACCAAAATTGTTTTCCTTCCACTGCACAGGCACATACTGGTATAGTATAGAGTTGCTCATGAATGCTGAGTTGCTGGATTTTGTGTGTGTGTTTTTCCCCCCAAATAATGCTTCAATGCTGTTTCTTCTTTAAAAACAAAGAATTCAGATATACACATGGCAAAAAGATCAGAGAAAAATTATCAATTTTGGTCCTCTCAACTTTTGACAGTGTTTATATTTCATTTAGTAAGTGACTATGGCAAAGGAAGTTTCTTCATTAAAGTAGTAGTGCTACCTTCTACTTCCTTACCATTCATTACAGCCTCTAACAATGCTAGCAAAAAACTAGACACAACCATATGTCCATCAATAGGGGACCGGTTGTAGATATGTGGTACCATACATAATAGTGGAGTATGCAGCCATTAAAATTAATAAGTGGTTTAGATGCACTGACCTGGAAGATGGTTCATGACATACATGAAAAAAGGAAGTTAGTCACTGGTGTGTTTTGTTTTTATTGTTTTGTTATTAATCAAAAATGGAAATAATATGCACATGCATATAGATATGTTCATAAAAACATCAAGTCAGGAAGGATTCAAACAAGCTATAAACAGATGGGGAACTTTCACTTCTGATACTATACAAAAACTTTGAATAAGATTATAGATGACTACTTTTAACCTATTTAATATTTCAATTTTTTTTAAAAAAACTATCTATAGGTATATCTTTTCGGTAAAATTAATTAAGTAAATCTCTTTATAACTATCACATACATGTCCATATACTGCTGAAAATGGTATTTAAAAATCCAAAAATTTGCCTCACATTCAAATTTTTGTCATGAATTTCATGGACAACTTTGCAATTTACAAAATAGACAATGCACATATAGAAGAAAGAAGTAACAAGTGAAGAGCTTAATAAAGCTAATGCTTATAAAAAACTTAAAGCAACATTGTATTCTAGACCATTGGGTTGTGCTATACAACTGTTTTAGCTACAAGATGCTTTGTTTTAGTACATTCATGTTTACATGTAGAGGCTTAAGCATCATTGTATTATTAAAGCTCCCTCTGTAAATAGCTGTTAGAGTGTTTTAACAAATATTAGAATATGCTAGGCAACAAATAAAATAACATCTAAAGTAGAAAAAAAGTGGTAACAGCATGCCAAACAAAATAAGAACAAATGACCTCCAGAGCAGGGTCAGGGAGTAAGAGTGCCACGACTCCAAGACTCCTGAAATGAACTTTTATGTGCCTTATCTCCTACCCCCTCTTTTAAAGGGGAGGGTAAGAAGCACAAAGATATGCAGAAACTAGCTTCAGCTCTACACTCCAATTTCCCTTTATGTCCAAACCGTTAACAGTTCAAGGTAGTTTAGCCCTTAAAGTTAAAAATTTCTATAGTTGGGAATCACTTCTATAGTTGGGAAGCTCTTTTTTATAAGATTAAATTTTACGTGCTACAATTTGAATCTTAACTTTGTCTATTTTCTTTCAAATATGTAGTGACCATGTCTGAACATCCTCAAGTCCTATCAAGGAACACATCATGTGGACCGGGCCAATCTATTTGTGCCACAGGTATCCTCACAAATGAGAGAAAAGCAGAGCTGGGCCCAAAGGCTCAAAGCCCTTTTTAAAACAGACCTGTTGCTTCTATACAGCTGTGTTTAGAAATATGCGAACACTTCAGTAATTGTCTAAATGCAACCAACAGAGTCCAAATTAAAGCTTAGGTTTCATGCAGAAATAATGGCTCTATTCCAAAAATGATCTCTACTTGGTTTCATCTAAAAATCTCTAGCAATATGAGAGAGATCCCAAAGGCAGGGGGATATTAACTGCAACCCTTCAAATATAAAAGGAATCATCAAAGTCTGAGATGCACTATTTGCTAATATCCACCCCCTCCTACAGAGCAGAGGGAGACAGTTAAATAAAGTTGGTAATAAACTAGAACCTAAAATCTCCATTGCGGAAAAAAAAAAAAAACCCACACACACAAAAAACAACACACACACATGGATCCTGGTTAGAAAAATCCTCATAATCCCTTGTTTCATTCATTCCACAAAACCACACTTGAATAGACTACTCAATATCTTACCTAATCATCACTTACAAATTATCAGTCACCTGACAAATTCAACTGCCTTTTTAAAAAAATCTGGTTTCCTGAGGAACTCAAGGTTCTGCAAACTTTTTCCAAATAAGGACAACAGTTAGTAAATATTTAAGGCTTCCATATGGTCTCTGTTGCAACCACTCAATCTTCCAATATAGTGCAAAAACACCTTAGACAATATGCAAATGAATGAGCATAGCTGTAATTCAATAAAACTTTACTTGCAGTCACCAACATTACAATTTTCGTATGTTCATATGCCATGAAAAACTGTTCTTTTCATTTTCCCCCTCCCACTTAAAAACTCTTAGTTCAAGGGCTCTATAAAAACAGGCAGTGGGCTACATTTGGACTGAGGCTGTAGTTTGCCAATTCCTGTACTAACCTAACACAAGAGAATTTCAGTTAGTCGAGCTATTAGTTACTATTTAATGAAGTTTTAGTATGCACTAGACATAACAAGAGCAATTTATTATAATGCTATAAACGAGGCCGAGGACAGAGTTTTCACATTTTAAAAGGCTGTACAGAAAAACAAAGAACATATAATAAAGCTCCTATGGTGTCCACAAAGCAGACCACATTTACTATCTGACCCTATAAAGAAAGATTTGCTGACATACTGTAGGGTATATATGTCCCTGTTTTGCAGATGAAAAAACCAAAGCACAGAAGTCACTTGCCAAAAGTCACAAGAATCATAAGTAACAGAGCTATCATTCAAACCCAGTTCTGATACCAAAGTGTGGCTCTTAACCACTATGCAATAACTTTTCTTTTTAAATTTAAGTTCTTTATTGTTGAAAGTATTATATATATCTAATAATACCTTTTCAATGTTTGACCCTGTACCTCATTTCATATTCTTCTTTTAGGCTAAGTATAATTTCTGTTAGGTTCTGCTAACTAGTCTAATATCTAAGATCAGTCTAGTAAGTACACTTCATTTTGCACATCTTCATGGGATTATTGAAGGCTGGAATTCCAATCACCTTCTAACATAAAAGCATTCTTCAAGAATACATAATGTTCCCACAAATCAGTAAAAGAAAAACATCCCACTGGAAAAAAGATGCCTAAGAACAATCAGATGATTCAAGGATATACACATTGCCAGTTGTAGAAAGTAATCATTTACACTAATAAACTAAAACAGAACACTAATGAGAAAAATGCCCATTTCTTTTCTTAAACTAATAGTTTTAACTTCCTGAAAAACTTGAGATGTACATTAATAGAAGATTGATTAAATATATTGTGGTATAACTATAAAATAATACTCTACAGACCTTTTCTTAAAAATAAGTTATTTCTGTTAAGTGCCATTATGTAACTATTTCTAAGAGTGTTACGTGGGGGGGTGGGGGGAGCAAGGTTAGAGAAATGGGTGTATAATTCTGTTAGTAAGCATTTTCAAAGTATTATTAGAAAACTGACAATACTCCTCCTCCCATACACACATACACAGACACACATTTACTCATTTCTTTTTCTTCTGAAAGGCCCAAAAAAATACAGTAACCTTTGAGGAAACAGATTTAAGATAGGAAAACTAAAGGGAGAAGGCCAACTAATGTTTAAATACTATACTGTTCGGATTTCTTTGTAAATCATATTCACCACACACACACACACACACACACACACACACACTTTATTTAAAAAAGTATTTTAATGCCAATAATGTACTGCAGAGAATTTGAGGGAGTGGGCAGGGGCATGTTAAATCAGCCTTCTCATGCACTTCTTCTGATGGGAATGCATTTTATTCAACCTTCATAGACAGCAATACAGCAAAATGTATCAGGAACCTTAGCAATTTCCTTTTGAGGAGTTTATCCTAAGAACATTGCAAACACACCAAAAAGGATAATTAAAGCAACCCAACTTGTGATAACAGAAAGTAGAGAACATTCAAACGTACACTTGCAGGATTAGTTCACCACAGTACATTATTTGATGAACATTATGACTATAAAGTATTCAAGTGTCTGACACAAAAAATTTATTAAATAAGAAAGACTACAAATACAAATCAGTAGGAAAAAGAGCCCATTTTTATAATAAAGATGTAATATATATCTGGCTATAATACTTTACGCCTATATTTATACATTTGTAATCCACATACACGTAAGTATTAATATATTGTTTTCAGATAAATGGGACTGAGGCTTTTTTTTGCAGGCATTTTTTTGATTTTTAGATAATGAACTGGTTTTAAGAGACTAACTTCTATAACTACACTAGAGGCCCAGTGCACAAAAATTTGTGCACTGGGGGGGGGGGGGCGTCCCTCAGCCCAGCCTGTGCCCTCTAGCAATCTGGGACCCCTCAGGAGATGTCCACCTGTTGGCTTAGTCCCGTTCCCCGGGGGATCGGACCTAAGGCGGCAGCCAGACATCCCTCTGGCAGCCCAGGGGCCCTTGGGGGATGTCCACTTGCCAGCAGGAAGCAGACTTAAGCTGCAGTCGGACATCCTTAGCTCTGCTGAGGAGGTGGGAGAGGCTCCCGCCACCACTGCTGTGCTGGCAGCTAGTAGCCTGGCTTGTGGCTGAGCAGAGCTCCCCCTGTGGGAGCACACTGACCACCAGGGGGCAGCTCCTTCATTGAGCATCTGCCCCCTTGTGGTCAGTGTGTGTCATAGTGACCAGTCATTCCCAGTGCTTCTGCTGTTAGGGTCAATTTGCATATTACCCTTTTATTATATAGGATAATCTGGCATATTAGAACATTATCAATAAAGTGAGGATTTACTGAACAAATATAAAGATACATTTTTTTTGGAATTAAGTCAAGTTCAGTTCACATTTTCACATTTCCATCCTCTACTTCTTCTTGAGTTTTAATCATTTTAATAGGAAAAACATTCACTGAATTCTATACAGGTTAGCAAATACACTCTTTGGATAGTCTTTAAGAAAACTTATTTTATCCATATTCAGTTTCACCTTTACTGGCTAAACTACTCAATTTTATCAGCATCAGTCAATTATTCTGGACTCCTGGGAGCCTTTATGCAAGACGATAATGGTTCAGGACATAGCTTTATGTTGGCCTTAATTGTTCTTGTGTGAATTTCAAAGTGGTAACACAGCTAGGCACACTGTATCACAATGGTGCTCAAACAGGGAATGCTTGGCAATGTATGGAGACATTTTTGATTGTTAAGACTGGGAGTGGGCGATGTTAATGGCATTTACTGGGAAGACGGATGCTGCTAAATACCCTATAATTCATAGGGCATCTCCTCACAGCAAAGAATTACCCACCCCAAAATGTCAAGGGATTGAGAATCTGCTTTAATGGGCCAGTAACTTCTTTAAACACACCTCTCTATTACTTGGAATTTCCAGTCTAAATGAAATTAAGTTTCTTCTCAATAATTACCATATTTTCCGGCATATAAGACGACTTTTTAACCCAGGAAAATCTTCTCAAAAGTCAGGGGTCGTCAATGGAACCGGATGGAGACTGCAAGTGTCTCAGGTCGGCTCCTTTTTGTGCTGCATACGGTCTCCGTCCGGACTTTTTAACACAGGAAAATCTTCTCAAAAGTTGGGGGTTGTCTTATACACCCAGTCGTCTTATACACCAGAAAATACGGTATATACAATCAATGGCTTGATGCATTAAGGAAATTCTTTCCTTCCAAAAATTCATCAACAACATAACTTCATATTACATTCATTTTCTCTCACAACTATCAAAAACCATAAACCTTTTAACAAAACTTCTGCTTACTATAGCAACTAGTAGAAAAATTTAGGTTATTAGTGTTTTACTCACAAAATTCATGAATCTAGTAAAATATAACAATATTTGCATACCCTCTCCATCCTCCATTTCCAGATACCATACTTTGTTCCTTGTTCTTACTTATTTCTCCTTAACCTTTTCCCCATTGATTTATTTTTAGACCCAATATTAACTCTACCTATTACTATTTTAAGTGCTGCTTCAGCAACTAGAAGCTTTCTTTTAGGCAGTTCATAATGGGAGAATTAAACAATTCTATATGAAGAGTAGTTATAAAGCTTATAAAGTTAATTATTTAGCTTTTAACAAAACTTAAATGACAGCTCACAAAAATAATCAAGCAAAATTGTTTATATGAACAATACTTTATAGATGAACTTAATTTTTTCATTTTATTAATAAAAAATGTCTATAATCTTAAAACTTCTATAGAAAAGTGAAAAATACCACCCCTCCAATCCTTTCTTCTCCCAGATGATATATAACCTATACACAGTGGTTAAGAACACTGTAACACATTGTTATTTTCTCTTATATACTATCTAGATTTCTATTAAGCACACTTTTAAATTTCTTATACTTTTGTGTTTATCACTGTAATTCTGAATTGTCTCTATCAATTTTTACATGTCAAAGCTAGTTAAACTACCAATGAATATCCAGCCTGCATATTAGATAACTGGGGTTACAATCTTTCACACCTTGCTATTTCTAGTGTCAGTTATCACATTGTTCCAAGTGTCAGCAATTTAGTACATACTGAAGTGATGGGAGGAAGGGTGGGAACTGACAAGTTAGTTTGGGCAATATGTTTTCTTTCCTTTCAGAACACAGAATTACAAGTCTTACAAGCATTACATAAATGGGCTAGTGAATCAAGCTTGAATAATGAGAAATAAGATCAAAGTAATTTCTAGTTACCTGCTGGCCTTCTGTAAGTGTTCATTTCTGCTAACTAGAACTGTTATATAATGCTAGTATCTTAGGTTCAATTCAAGAAACCTATAACTAAGTGACATTTCATTAGTCTGCAAAATCATGTATTACTACTAGCACCAGTGAAACAGCAAGTCTTCACTAATTCATAATCTTGTAATTAAGAGAATACTGTAAAGAAACTAACTTTATGTAATTCAGTGTAAATCAGGTATCAGTTCTTAAAGGTACATATAAATGTTCATCATTACTTTATACTGACACAAAGTAAAAACTTCAAAATTTTCACAAGCTTCAAGTTCATGGTTAGAAAAATTAAAAATACTTAGCCTGAAAATTTCTCAAATTCAGTTTTTACTTTTAGCAATTAAGTCATATTCAAGAAATTTAAATATAACTTCCACATTTCACTCTAATTCTTATTTATAACCACACTTGAATGAAACAGAAGACTATTTCTTAAACAAGTCAACCAATTTAAACTCCATTTATTTTAAACTAGAGGCCCGATGCATGAAAATTCCCCCAAGAGCAGGCCTTCCTTCCCCAAGCTGCCAGCACCGGCTTTCCTCTGGCACCCAGGACCTAGCCTTCACTCCAGCTGCTAGCAGGCACCCAGGACCCAGGTTGCTTCCCTCCAGCTAGACGTCTGGTCTAATTAGCATTTTATTATTATAGATTAGCAGAGCTCTTCCTACAGTTATGTAAATAGACAATATGGTTTGAAAGTACTGAGATTACCCCTTTAATTAAAATGTAGGTTCCTTTAACTTCTAGTTTCACTAAAAATAGTCACTAACAGAAAAGACCCTTTCAAAATACTGAAGCTTAGCAATAGCAATTTTACAATTTCGTAAGACTAAACTGTAGAGGGGAAAAAATAGTTTTCTGATTAAAATATCTTGAGCTTGGTATAATGCAGCAATTAGCAATCTTTTTCATTTTATGGCACACAAAAACACATTATTAAAATTCTGAGGCACATCAAAAATATATTTTTGCTGATCTGACAAAATAAAAGTTATCAGTGTGATTCATTCACACTGGATGGTTATTGTGTTGGCTGCTGTCATTTTTTTATTTGACAATCTAAGGGAAAAGAGTGAGTCATTGACCCTGACTAGTCAGGTATTCTTTGTTTTGTGTTTTTGTTGTTATTAATCCTCACCTGATGGTATTTTTCCAGAGAGAGAGAGAGAGAGAGAGAGAGAGAGAGATAGGCAGAGGGGGGAAGAGATTTGAAAGACAAATTGATTTGTTTGCCTTCTGCATGGCCAGGATGGGTTAGGATTGAATCTGCACTCAGGTATGTGCCCTTGACAGAGAATCAAACTTGGGACCCTTTGGTGCCCCAGGGGGAGAGGATGCTGGGGGGGGGGGGGGTGAAGGCAGGAATAAAGCTAACTACTAAACCACACCAGCTGAAAATTGCTGGCATAATATATTATCAAGCTTTGTACTCTACAGTGAGCTGCCCAATAGAAATATGTGAGCCATGTATATAATTTTTAATTTTCTAATAATTACATTAAAGTCATGGAATTTTCATAATTTAGAACCCAGTATCAAAGTATCATTATTTCCGCATGTAATTAAATTTTTATTTCATTTCCCCTCAATACTAGGTTTCTAAAATCTGGTCGACTTTCATACTTACATCACATTTCAACATACTAAAATGCTCAAAAGCCTCATGTGGTTAGTGGCTTCTGAACTGGACTGTGCAACTCTAGAGACTAGAGCAGAATAGAGCACTATAGACTAAAATGCAATCTTAGAATCTTCTCTACCCCTAATTACAAATTTTCAGGCACATTACATATGTGTTAAGACCTAGCTAATATAAAGCATACCTAAGTAGATATTAAAACCTTTATAATTCATAAAAAAAAATATTAAAAATCTGCCTGGTTGGCGTAGTGCAGAGGTTGAGCATCAACCTAGGAACCAGAAGGACATGGTTCAATTCCAGTAAGGGCACACGCCCAGGCTGTAGGCTCGACCCCTAATAATGGGCATGTAGGAAAGAGGCAGTGATCAATGATTCTCTCATCATTGGTATTTCTATCTCCTTCTCCCTTACTCTCTGAAATCAATAAAAGCATGTTAAGCTGGTTTGGCTCAGTGGATACAGTATCAGCCTGCAGACTGGAGGATCCTGGGTTCAATTCCCAATCAAGGGCACATGCCCGGGTTGTAGGCTCAAACGCCAGTTGGGGACGTGCAGGAGGCAACCAATCAATAATTCTCTCTCATCATTGATGTTCCTATCTCTCTCCTCCCCTTCCTTCCTGTCTGAAATCAAAAATGTATTTTTTTAAAAACAGCATGTTAAAAATAAACAAATAAATAAGCATGGACAATGTAAAGGCCATTATTGCAGTGAAATTTGAAAAATAAAAAATAGCCTCTTCTCTGAAAAGAAACTCAACCCTAAAATGAAGAAAAGTAAATAACAATTTCTTCTGGAAAGGAATTCTTACTAAATTGACTATTTCAATGATGTTACTCCACACTGCAGTACTAGTACCCAATTTACTAGACAATGAATGTTAAGCTTAAGAAGACTTAATGTGAACAAATACTTTGTCATGAGAGGTGGTCAATGAAACAACTAGAAGGGTTCATAGTACCTTTGCAAACTTGAAGAACGGTCTTGGATCTTTTCTGAAATATTCAATATCAAACATTGCTTGAGGATCTGGAAGGTCTGGGAAGTCTACTGCAAGACGAGCATAAATACCATCTCTTGACCTGAAGTCAGGTATTCCACAAGAAACAGAAACCTGCAAAATACATGGGATAATTTGTACATTTAAATCTTCTACCTCTACGTTTATAATTGCTCTTATACAATTAAGAAGCTGAAAAATATTTTAGGAGTTTAAATCCTTTTGGAGGACAGAAATACAAGCCTATTCCAATTTTTAAAAAAATATATTTTATTAATTTTCACAGAGAGGAAGAGAGAGTTAGAAACATCGATGAGAGAGAAACATCGATCAGCTGCCTCCTGCACACTCCCCACTGGGATGTGCCCACAACCAAAGTACATGCCCTTGACCAGAATCAAACCTGGGACCCTTGAGTCCGCAGGCCAATGCTTTATCCACCGAGCCAAATTGGTCAGGGCCAGCCTATTCCAATTTAAAAGAGAAATAAAACACAACCCAAACAAGTATTATTAAATCAATCACATTCCATTAAAATTCCTTAATGGGGTAAGGAAATTTAAGTAAGGCAAATTTCGAATTTAAAGCATTTAATCAAGAAATTAAAGCAATAGAAATTTGACAAGTAAATCATTTCAAATTATTCTAACCAGAAAGCAGGGAACAACGTCGATTACAGTCAAGTGTTTCCAAAGAAATCTCTCATGTGGTCAGGGACCTACTACTTCAAAATACTGAATTTCTAGTCCTAGCTGGTTTGGCTCAGTGGAGAGAACATCAGCCTGTGGTCCCCAGTTCAATTCCAGTCAAGTGCACATACCTCAGTTGCAGGCTCCACCCAGAAGGCAACCAATCAGTGTTTCTCTCTCTGACTCTCCCCCTGCCATCCACCCTCTCTAAAAGTCAATGAAAAAAAATCCAACAACAAAACCTGATTTTTTATGTTTCCTTTAAAATATTATGTTATACAATATTTCAATTATATTTATTGATTTCAGAGAGGAAGGGAGAGGGAGAAAGAAACAGAAATTTTAATGATGAGAGAGAATCATTGATCCTGCATGCCCTCTCCTGGGGATAGAATCCTGGGCATGTGCCCTGACCTGGAATCAATCATGATCTCCTGGTTCATATGTCCACATTCAAACACTGAGCCAGGATTGCTGGGCTACAATGTTTCAATTCTTAAGAATAGATTTAGACACTATACTTTCAAATAGAGATTTGAGTGTTACTTTTTTGTTTCACAATTTTATCAATTTCATTCCACTTTGACCTCAGAGTTAAGTCAAACTTATCTAAATCACGTAGGGAGCAAATCATTACTATTCTTGATCATTTAAGATTAAGCAGCCCAACTACTTCGCTTAGTGGTTGAGCATCAACCTATGAACCAAGAGGTCATGGTTTGATTCTGGGTAGGGCACATGCCTGTACTGTGGACTTGATCCACAGTGAGGGGTGTGCAGGAGGCAGGCAGTCAATGATTCTCTCTCATCATTGATGTTTCTATCTCTGCCTCTCCCTTCCTCTCTGAAATCAATAAAAATATATTTAGAGAGAAAAAATAAAGGATTAAGTGACACCTTCCCTTAACTCAAAATGGCAGAAAGCATGCCCTAACTCGTTTGGCTCAGTGGATAGAGCATCGACCTGCAGACTAGAGGGTCCCAGGTTCGATTCCGGTCAAGGGCATGTACCTTGGTTGTGGGCACATCCCTGGTGGGAAGTGTGCAGGAGGCAGCTGATCGATGTTTCTCTCTTATTGATGCTTCTAACTCTCTATCCCTCTCCCTTCCTCTCTGTAAAAAATCAATAAAATTTATTTTTTTTTAAAAATGGCAGAAAGCAGAACTGAATTTTACTCCAGCACTGGTCTGGTCACTAACAAACATATTCTGTATTCAACACATATAACACAATACCCTTATATAGCTAGTTATCTGTGACCCTATAGGGAAGGCAAAAGAAAATTAAAATTGTCAAGCCACCTCAATCACATCACCTTAATTTAAATGGATGCGAGGTAGGAATCCGTTACCTTCCTAACACTAAGTTCTTTACTTGTGAATATCAATTAGGTTCCTGGTTTCCCCATGAAGATGGAACAAAAACCCAATTTCTCCATCACACCTTGACACAATTCAATGTAAGCAGAATTCTCTTAATCTCCTTAGTATAATATAGTTAAAAATCTTGCCTTAATTCCACTTACCTACTGTACTAATAAACAGAAACAAATCTTTTTTATGGTTGTTGGAGAGGCTTTTAAAAACAACCAATTTAGCAACTGCTGCTATGCTCAATTTTTAGCAGTTTTCAAACACAAAAAATTGCCCATTATCTTGGAAGGATAAATTCTTCTACACCAGAAAAACATTTAATTGGAAAGGCTTAGGATAAAACATTTACCACCACCTCCTTTTTTACTCATGTTTTAAACATGTTACATACCCCAGCTCCAGTTAGAACTATTATTTTTTTGCATTCCTGCAGTAATTTCACAGCATCTTCTATCGTATTAATATCTTTTCTTTTTTTCCTTTTTGGTGGTTCTGAAAGGATATTAATAACAATCTGCCATAGTGTCATATCATCCCATTCAGGTGGAGGAATTGTTTCTGGTAGTAAATCTTTAAGAATTGTTCGAGGATCTGTGCCAATCATGAGATGTTGCTGAACAAAAGCATATGGACCTATATTAAGAGGACAAAGAATTGCATCAAATTCACATCCAATTAATTTAAAATCTCATTTATTTTCTGAAGCAATGAATTAACAATATTTAAGGTTTTTTTTATAAAGTAATAAAATGCAATATGAAAATATTTCATTATCACAGCATCCTCAGAACAAATGCTATATCCCAATGAAATTAGGGAGATCAAATCAAGAGTTGGGTCTGCCCCTTGAACTATGAAATACAATATTTTAAGAGTCAAATTAATTACCAGAGTTAAATTTTGATGGTTAAAATTCAGAAATATACACCATAATTAGTAACAGGAGCATGTATGTACAAAAGGGTTCTACAAATCAATATAGGAAAGATCCTACCAATCCCAAAAGCCTGTACTATTTATCAGTAAAGACATAAGGCAAAGCCTTGGCAAGGTAACTCAGTTTAATTACAGCATCACCCCAACACGCCAAGGTTGTAGGTTCGATCCCTGGTGAGGGAATATACAAGAAATAACCAATGAACGCATAAATAAGTGGAACAATAAGCTGATGTTTCTCGAGTGCTCTCTCTCTCTCTGCTCTCCACCTTCCTTTCTCTAAAATTAATAAAGTTAAAAAAAGACATAAATGAAAAGGAAATTTATAAACCTATCTAAGAAAGTCTATACATAATTACCTTTTAAATTTTTTTCACTAATATTCAATTTGATATTAACCAATCTCCAAAAATGATACATATAATGCTAATATGTTTTAAGCACTAATTTTTTTTACCCTGATATTTCTTAAGTCACTTTTATAGCTTGAGATAACCAATAAGACAGTAATACTATGCACACTAAGAAACTAATCATCATTGCATTTAAACAGTCAAGAATGAAGGCACATTAAGATCATTTTCAAGATGGTCATGTCATAACTGTAATATAAATACCGAATAGTGTTCTCTACTGCTGAAGTAGGTTTCCAGTTGTAAGTACTCGAAACACAGTTTATTCTATTATTATTATTATTATTTTGTAGTAGCAACTACAAAGCTACTTTTGCCAACACCTGTACTTTCCCATTCCATCAACATAAAGATTTACTGAGCACAAATTATGTGCCACTTTGATAGGAACTGACAAAATAGCATACAAATAAGTTAAAAAAAATTCCCTGTCCCCAACAGGGCTTATATACTAGTACTAGGGGCCCGGTGCACAAAAATATGTGCACTTGGGGGGGGGGGGGTCCTTCAGCCTGGCCTGTGCACTCTCCCAATCTGGGACCCCTTGGGAGATGTCCACCTGCTGGCATGCCTGGCCAACCTGAGTGAAGGGCTGATGGCTGTTTGCAGGCTGGCCAAACCCCCCAGTGGAAACCCTCACCCTATGGAGATGTGGCCAGCCTGGGTGAGGGGCTGAAGGCCATTTTCAGGCTCCCCACAGCTCCCATTGACGCAACGTCCCAGAGAGGCTGGCTGGAATCAGGCTTCTGGGGTTTATCTTCTATAATTGAAACTTTGTTGCCTTGAGCGGAGGCCTAGTCAGGCAATGAAGCCTCCTGTTTGCTTCAGCTCCGTGGCTTCTATAATTGAAACATTGTTGCCTTCAGCAGAGTCCCGGCCAGCCTAGGCAGGCAGTTTCCTCCACAGATTGTGCAACCAAAGCCTCCTGTTTGCTCTAGCTCCGTGGCTGCTGGCCGCCATCTTGGCTGGGTTAATTTGCATACAGCTGCTGATTGGCTTGTGGGCGTGGCTTAGGTGTAACAGAGTGAGGGTCAATCCGCATATTACTTTTTTGGTGGGGGAGGGATAATAAACACAAAAAAGTTTAAGGTTCAGCCAGGCCTGTATGTCTCAGTTAATGAGTGTCAACCTATGAACCAGGAGGTCAGTTTCATTCCCAGTCAGGGCACATGTCCCAGCTACAGGCTCAATCCCCAGTGGGTGGACATGCAGGGGAAAGCAGATCGGTATTTCTCTCTCTTTTTCGAAAATCAACAAAACATCTTTAAAAGACCAGTATGTTAAAAGAAAAAAAAGAACAAATAGTAAAGAACTGCATTACACAGAGAAACGTGAAAAGGCCCCAAGGACCTGAGGTGTGAGAAGGACCCTGTTGTTTGATAAATACTAGAGGCCAACTTCCATGGGCATGAGAGCTGTTTACATACAAAAACAGAAGCATTAGACTCTGCCTAGAAACATAAATCGTAGCAAGCACCTAAGAACCTCATCACCAGGTTATAAGGAGGCAGAGAATTA
>PVJC01010740.1:0-43056 GCA_004026665.1 Murina feae | reverse complement strand
AATTCATTTATTAAGTCTAATAATTTTTTGATGGAGTCTTTAGGGTTTTTTATGTACAATATCATGTCATCTGCGAATAAGGAGAGTTTTACTTCTTCTTTTCCAATTTGGATGCCTTTTATGTCTTCTTCTTGTCTAATCGCAATGGCTAATACTTCCAGTACTATGTCAAACAGGAGTGGTGAGAGTGGGCAACCCTATCTTGTTCCTGTTCTAAGGTGAAATGGTTTTAGTTTTTGCCCATTGAGTATGACGTTGGCTGTGGGTCTGTCATAAATAGCTTTTATTATGTTGAGGTAAGATCCTTCTATTCCTATCTTGCTGAGAGTTTTTATCAAAAACGGGTGCTGGATTTTGTCAAATGCTTTTTATGCATCAATTGATATGATTAAGTGGTTTTTATCTCTTAATTTGTTTATGTGATGTATCACATTTATTGATTTGCGGATATTAACTTCATTTTTTAAATGCCAGGTTCTAGTTGCTCAAGGTCTCACTCCTTCTCCACCCCCTGTCATTCTATCTCAACCTTCTTATTCTAGCTTGGTTTCATTCTGCTGCCTGGTGTGGACTGGGATTCTCCCACAGCCTGGCTCTTTCTACATGATAATGTGCCTGGCATTTTATTTTGATTTTGCCCCTGTATTTCTCTGTCCCTGATCACCCTTAGCTCTACCAACAGCAGAGCAGCTTTAGGCCTACCCAGCACCACCCCTGTACCTTGCCTGGCTCAGACTCCCAGGAATCCAGTCTGCTGCATGAGGGGGGCGGGGGGGGAGTTTGAAAATTAACTGAACTATACCACAGGTGATCAGTCCCACAGAAGGTTAGGAGACTGGGAAATGTTTTAGGTCCTCGTTTGGCAATTGGGTGATTCTCTGGCAACAGAATCCAACTATCGTACCTTTCTTTCTAGGATTGTTGGACCATATATGGGTCATTCTAGACTCACCTCTATATACATATCTTTGTGTTTAATAAGACCACACCAGGCTATACTGACCTGAATTCAGCCTTTTAGAGAGTTATCAGAATTCCAATAATTTCAAGTACATAACAAGCCAAAATGAATTCCACCTCTGATTCAGCTGAAAAAGTCTCAGAATCCATTGATTTTTCAGCTCAGCTCATCTTTGTCCTTTAATCTGGATCTAGCTGAAAGAATGCAAACTGAATTTCTGAACCCTCCCTATATCCAATGACAGTGTTTTAAAGAGAATATACAGCAGCATTTCAAGAGTGAGGCTGTGGAGACCTAGGTATAGATCTTGGGAATATTTCTAGCTAGCTTTGCGATGTAAACCTTATTTCCTTCCCTGTAAAATAGGTTGTTATCAAGATTAAATAGATAATGGAGATTTAATGAAATGAGTGCTGTCAAGGAAACCTCAAGGCAAAGCTATTTTTTCTCACTTTATGAGGAGAATATTGGCTATTATGAATATCATGAAGTCCCAAACTACCAATTCAAGACAATAATAAACAAATTGATTTTGGAAACAACATAGGGCACAGTATTTGTACAAACACCTGTAACTGGCAAAGCCAGTTCTCTGAGACCACATTTCAGCATGTTACCTCCAAATAATCAAAAAAGCGTGTGTGTGTGTGTGTGTGTGTGTGTGTGTGTGTGTCCTAATGTATTTTCTCTAAATCTTCCTGGTTGCTAAGGCATTTCTTTCTTCAGGTTTCTGAATAGCACAACTAAGCTTATAAAATGTGACATCCTCCACTGACTCGTTTCTCATTGAATTGACTTGTAGCATACCTGCAAGCAGTTTGTAGCACATATATGTGTCCTGCTATGGTCCAGTGCACTCAAGTGAGCTTAAGCCTGACCTGGTCATGTCTCCCTTTACCTTAAGGTGATAATTCAGGAATTAACTGCTCAGTGTCGAGTATGAAAACTCATCTTTCTTACTATTGTCAGGGATTTTTTTTTTTAAGGATTACGAACTATCTTTAACCTTCACTATGTTCTTAGGAAAAGCCATCTGCTATTGCATCTGTCTTCACTGTAACTCTTGTCACATAAGACATTTCCACTTGAGGCTTTCTACACAAATCACTGGAATTGAATGTCTTCCATTCAAATGTAACTTGCCAATGAACATTGGAATTTAACATAGTTCTCTACTTAAAGTAACTTTCAGGAACATTACTGTACTGCCAACATTAAGAATAGAAAATGTATTGCTCTGGCTGGTTTGGATAGCGTGTCAACCTGTGAACTGAAGGGTCCCTGGTTCAATTCTGGTCAAGGGCATATGCCCAGGTTTCGGGCTTGATCTCCGGTAGGGGGAATGCAGGAGTCAGCCTGTGGGTGACTCTCTCTCATCATTGATGTTTCTATCTCCCTCTCCCTTCTGCTCTGAAATCAATTAAAAAAATTTTAATGTATTTTGTTGATTTTTCACAGAGAGGAATAGAGGAGGATAGAGAGTTAGAAACATCGATGAGAGAGAAACATCGATCAGCTGCCTCCTGCACACTCCCCACTGGGGATGTGCTGGCAACCAAGGCATATGCCCTTGGCCGGAATTGAACTTGGGACCCTTGAGTCCGCAGGCCGATGCTCTATCCACTGAGCCAAACCGGTTAGGGCAGAAATCAATAAAAATGTTTAAAGAGTTTTTTTTTAAGGATGGAAAATGTGGTTTTGCAGCCATTTCCTACAATACTGAATTAGGCAAAAGCATATGCGGTTAAAAAAAAAGTAGAGAAAACTCATGATATTTGGATATCTAACATTTTGTTTTTGCTAATCATCACTTGAGGATACTTTTCCATTGATTTTTTAGAGATAGTGGAAGGGAGGGGGGAAGAGACAGAGAGAGAAAGATCAAAGTGAGAGAATCCACATGGGCTGGGGATCAAGCCGAAAACCGAGGTATCTGCCTTCACCAGGTTCAAAGCTGGGACCCTACAATCTGCAGGCCAACACTCTATCCGCTGAGACAAACCGGCGAGGGTTCTAATATATTTTTAATAAAAGTTCCTCATTCTACATAAAAATTGCGCTCTTAATCTGTTTGTGAATACCAAAAATCTATCTTTATGCTATCACTTTTATAATCTTTGATAACTTGTGCTTTAGATTTTACCTACTTGCATAAAAAGCTAAAATTTAAACAAATTGTACTTGACATAAAATCAGTGTCTTCAAAGGATTCACACGCATATATTCAATCCACCCAATCTCGGTCCCTTTTTGAAGGGACCTCGCTCGGATGGTTTGCAAGCCAAAGGCATTAACAAGTTGTCTGTCTACAACCAGTTACACCTCATTTGAATTAAACTACAATCGCAGATGACAGAAGCTCTCCTTTCATCTTTTGTAGGAAGGTCACCCAGCCCAGAGCGAGCGCCACGCTCCTTCTGGAACTAAATACGGCGGCCCCGCCTCTGATGAGTGCTCCCCTTCACAGCACACACCTGGGTGGCCAAGGGTCAAGTCTGACTTCCCTGTGGCCCCAGCGCCTCTGCCCCCTTCCCTTTGGGGGAGCAGCAGATGGCCAGGGCACGCTGACTAGCGCCGCAGCTCCCCGCCAGAGCAGGGCAAAGGCACTTAAACAAGAACTAGAGGGGCGGGGCGGGGGGGGGGAGTTGGGGGGCGGTGCCCTGGTCTCCCTCCTCTCCAGGGCTCCGGACTGTACATTTAAACACTGGGGGGAGGACAGGGAGAGAGGGCTCCCAGATTTCTGCCCCAACCCAGCCCCCCAAAGCCCCTGTTCCAAGGGAGAGCCGAGCTGTGACCCGGGAGAGCCCTACAGGACCGCCTGACGCCGTAGCAGGAGCCCAAACGCGAAGCTGCTGCTGGGCTAGGGGTTCCCAAGGAGCAGCGCCAGCCCAGACCTTTGCACCGGCCAGCCCGCCCTCAATAGCAGCCCTGGCTCCGAAAGAGGAGCCAATGAGAGCTCTCGGACTGAAGGGCGCAGCCAATCACCGCCCTGCCAGCTCTGGGACCCCTGCACCCGCTCACCCACCCCCCACCCCCCACCCCCAGCTCCCGAGCTGCAGTTCTAACCCGGAGTCCGCGCCCCTCGCCTCCTTGCCTTCGAGTCTAGACAAGTGACGGCATGAACGAGCTCTCCCCCAGGAGGACCTCTCCCCAGGAGGACCTCTCCCCAGAAGGACCTCTCCCCAGGAGGACCTCTCCCCAGGAGGGGCTCTCCCCAGGAGGAGCTCTCCCCCAGGAGGGGCTCTCCCCCAGGAGGACCTCTCCCCAGGAGGACCTCTCCCCAGGAGGAGCTCTCCCCAGGAGGACCTCTCCCCAGGAGGGGCTCTCCCCCAGGAGGACCTCTCCCCAGGAGGAGCTCTCCCCAGGAGGACCTCTCCCCAGGAGGACCTCTCCCCAGGAGGAGCTCTCCCCAGGAGGGCCTCTCCCCAGGAGGAGCTGGGGGAGCTGCGGCACCTGCCCCACGCTCGGCTCTCCGCGGGGCGCTCACCTCTGCTGCGTTTTTTTGGTTTTGTTTTTCCTTGAAACTCTTCACTCACCACGCCACTGAGCATTTCAAAAATTAGTGAAAACCGATGAAAGGCATTCTTCTTCAGGTTCACTTAATTGCTGTGAACCAATTGAATCCGTGTCTGGGGCCAAACTAGGAAGATAGCCTGTTAAGGGGTCTGAAAAGGTTTCTCTTAAGCAGAGGTAAGGAAGGGCTTTACTTACTGTACGTGATGTGAGTTTATCCGGGAATGGAAATGAACCACGGGGAGCAGAGTGTCCTTGCAAAAAGATGCTAATGCTTATATCAAAGGGAGGCAACCTTTATTTTGTTCCTTGATGTCCTCAAAATGAAATCACAGAGTTGCTAGAGTTATTTTATTACTTATTGATGAGAGAGAGAGAGAGAGAGGAGAAATCGGTCTGTTGTCCCACTTATTTATGCATTCATTGCTTGTTTCTTGCATGTGCCCTGATGTGGAATCCAAACCACAACCTTGGGACAACTTTCTCACCAACTGAGCTTCCCTTCGCTAGTGTTTGGAGTATAGCTCCTGGCCCATAAAATTATAATGGTTTATAATTTAAAAAAAAAAAAAAAAAAAGCTTGTTTGGATGTTAAAAGAAAAAGCTGGAACCCACCCCGTGTTAAATTTACTGCTAGCTCTGAGTGGTCTGAACAGGGAGGAAGGGAGCCACAGAGCCCTCCACACACACACCAGCCTCTCTGCACAAACTCACTTCTCCTGCCTCCATTTCTCTTCTCTTCTCCATCCCCTCCCTGCTCTTCATTTTATAACTTTTATCTCTTTGTGTCTCTTTCAATTTCTCCTCTCCTCTTCTTTCCCTCTCTCTCTTCTCCTCACTCTACTGATGTCTACCCTCCCTGCATTGTTTGAGAGCTTAATATGTGTCAGGCTTAATTCTAAGCAGTTTATCTGCATTAACTCATTTTACTCTTCACAACTACCCTGTTATTTATTTTCACCTGTTCTACAGATGAGACGATTGAAGCAATAGAGAGATTGGTCCAAGAAGTCAAGTGAGAAAGTGGTGAAGGCAAGCCTATGATAACTCACCTCTATCTGATTTATTTTAGTATCCAAATTAACCAGGCCCAAACAATCTAGAGTCTTTCACTTCTAAAAGGCATGAATCCCTTTTTTTTTAATCTTTTGGTACAAAATATTCCGCTAAAATCTCAGAAATTTCTAGTGGGTTTAGCATAAACCATCAAAGTTACTTGTGGTCACCAGGATGAGAAGTATTGAGGGTTGGGGGTGGGAGTGGAGAAAAAGGGATAGGAGATTGACAGAAATGATCTGAGAAACACCAATTCAACTGAACCATTTGAAATAAGTAATATTTTTAATATATTTTATTTATTTTCCACAGAGAGGAAGGGAGAGGGACAGAGAAGTCAGAAACATTGATGGGAGAGAAACATCAATCAGCCACCTCCTGCACACCCCCCACTGGGGATGCGCCCACAACCCAGGTACATGCTCCTGACCGGAATCGAACCCCAGATCCCTCAGTCCCCAGGCCAACGCTCTATCCACTGAGCCAAACCGGACAGGACTGAAATAAGTAATACTGTTACTGATTTTATATCTCTGGTTTGACTTTTGCAATTGAAATAAATAATTGCATTCACTATGTATGCGTGTGTGCATCTATGGACCTATAGGTTATCTGACACAACCTATGGAGAATTACAAATGACGTGTGATTAAGAGTCTTTTAAATCTATGTTCAATTTCATTTTTTATAACATACAAGTATCAATTTATAAAGGGGAAAACAGAAGGCTAGAGGGTGTTTGTTTGTTTTATTAAATCTTGATCAATCTAAATGTATTTCCTTTCACCACACAATAAGAGTTATAAGACGTAGTACTAAGCTAGGAAGTGGGGAAGAAAACATGATTTTCATAGCTGATAAAAACTTTTCCTGAGCTCACTTCAGCAGCACATATAATAAAACTGGGATGCTACAGAGAAGATTAGCATGCCCTCTACACAAGGATGACACACAAACTCGTGAAGCATTAAAAAAAAAGTTCCTGTGTTTCAAATCTGAGCAGCCTTTCCCATTTTCCCCGAAGACTAACATGATCTGACTTCAGAAGAGTTTTTCAGTATTTCTCTATAAAGGTGGATTTGGTCTTAAGTAATGATTGCTTCAAAGGGCAGGATCATGATACTAAGCATGTGATGAGAAGCCCTGGTCCCTGGAGCCCAAGATGAACAGACAGACACTTGGGTTCACTTCCAGTCCTGTGTGGCAGGGCCATCACTGAAACTGGAGGGACAAGCCCACAAAAATCATCTGTGGGGAAGAAAGAATTGCAAATAGCATAAAGGATCTGGAACAAAATAGGTCTTCAATAAATGTCATATTATTGTCACCATATGTACGTTAATCCACATATTTCTGTTTCTCTTTAGGCTCCCTTTTACAAAGGAAAATATTTTCTGGTCAGCTGACACGTGCGTGTGCCTGTGCACACGCATGTGGGCACGTGCACACACACACACACACATTAATTTCCAGCAAAAGTTTCCTCACCACCAAGTCAGATACCCTCCTCCCAATCCATGCCTCCTGCTGTGATGAGTCAGAAAAAGTCCCTGTCAGCCACCCAATGCCTGAGCTCATGTTGCCAACTGAGAGATAGTAGGGTGAAGACTGCTGCCCTACTCTAGATTCCAAAAATACAGGGCATTTTTAAATGACTTAAATCATCAGGGAGCATATTCAGAATCTCTCATGACTTATTAGAATCTTTCCATCCTCTGGGAAGAGTACTGCAGACTAGACTCTTAGTATCCATCCTGTCCTTAGCTGAGGGAAGGGCAAATCCTACACTTCCAGTACAACTGCAGAGCAGTCCTCCCCCAGCGTGTGAAGAGGGGGTGGAACAGGGGAGAAAGAGGAAAGAGTGCTTTCCAACTTTAACTCACAGAATTATATAATGGATAGCCTTCCATTAGCAAGCATTAATTTTTATGCCCTTAGAGAAAGTCACTGCTTCTAACTTGGCTCTTCTAACTATGGGCCTCCCAGTGACCTTGAAGAGTATATTTTTGCTTCTGTAAAATAGGGCCTTTACCACCGCATGAGATTATTGGAAGGAGTACATGGGGGGAAAGAAACCTACATAGAGCAAATAGATTATCACCTCCAATAAAAATAGATCCTCCTCCATTAGTATTTGTTGTATGACTGTTAAAATGTGTGACTCACAAAAGCAAGTTTCCTTTCATTGGTTTTTGTTTTGCTTCCCGATGAAATTTCTGTCAAAATGGTACATAACAAAAAATAATGATTCTACAGTTTCATAATTCTTTTTTTGACAAGAAATGTGTGTGTTTCTTGAAGGTCATTAGCTTCTTCCCATAAACATAAAGATGTTTAACATGATTAAAAATGGTTCCAGAGCCCTAATCAGTTTGGCTCAGTGGATAGAGCGTCGGCTGAAAGGTCCCAGGTTTGATCCCGGCCAAGGGCATGTACCTTGGTTGCGGCCACATCCCCAGTAGGGAGTGTGCAGGAGGCAGCTGATTAATGTTTCTCTCTCATCGATGTTTCTAACTCTCTATTCTTCTCCCTTCCTCTCTGTAAAAAATCAATAAAATTTTAAAAAATAAAAATGGTTCCAGAAAACAATTTTCCTGCTTGCTATCTGGGAGCCTATGAAATGTACATACTGAAAATGGTATATTTCACTATTACAACATTACTTAACATTTTTTCTATGAATAATCAAAGTATTCAAGTGTTGTAAGATTTGTTTATGGTGTCTCCTTGAAAATTGTCTGCAACCTAAACTATTTCTTTAAAGAATCTGCTGAAATCATTATGTGAACAACTCTCATTTGTATCTTTATTTTTATTAAAGATTGCACAAACTTGAACCAAGAGGAAATACTGAATCCACCGTACATCATTCATTACAAAACAACACACATCACGTTTGTACTCCATCAAATAGGAGATTTTCTTTACAATTATACCTTGCATGCTGTTAAATGCATGCTTTAGATATTTTACATTTGTCATTATTCTCTTATAAATAATTTTAACTTTACCAATTTATACCCCTGCTACCAATACATATTCAATGCGCCAAGAAGCATTTGACAGGACAGATGAAATGGAAACAAGTGTATGGATGCCACATCTACCCAATTGTTACTACTCTTTTGCCTATGCAGTGAAATGCTAACACACAGAGAAGACATCATTTCAAAGAGTACAGGTAGGAGGAAACAATTTTAAAGTACGTGGCGTTAAAATCGGCGCCCTCGAGAGTGCAGTGACTGTCACTTTCATGTGATCCTAAACCTCGAGAGCAATTGGCCTGGGCAGAGTCCAGAGGCCTGGAGCGCGCCCGGTTTCTTTAGCCACCTCTCAACCTCTGAAAAACGACTTTGTCAACCAGGTCCTGCTTCTCAACACCAGGAGTTCTCCTCCCATCCCCCAAATAGAACCCCACTTCTCTCAGTCCGCCATCCAAACACACACGCTTTTCCCAGAAGACTGGTTAGGAGACGCGCTCACCGCCGCCCCCAGCCTCAGGGTCGCTCTGGTCGTCCGCGAAGCAGACGTCCACGTCGCTGTCCTCGTCGCTCTTGGACGCCCCGAGGTCCGGGGGGTAGTCCGGGCCCGCGCCCGGCCCATCGGCCGCCCCGGCGAGCAGGTTCTGGCTGGGGTGGCGGGACTTGACGTGGCGCTCCAGGTCCCGGCGGCGCACGAGCACCTTGCCGCAGAACTCGCAGCGGTAGGGCGTGTTGCCTTCGGCGTGCAGCCGGATGTGCTTGTTGAGGTTGCTGGGGTCGCCGAAGGGCCGCAGGCACACTTTGCACTTGAGCGGCTTGTAGCCCGTGTGCGTCCGCATGTGGATCTTGAGCCCGTACTTGCGCGAGTACAGCTTGCCGCAGTAGAGGCACAGGTGGCCCGCCTTGGGCTTGCCCGCGCCGCCGCCCCCGCCGCCCCCGCCGCCCCCCGCGCCCCCCGACGCCACCACGGCGGGCGGCAGCGCGCCCAGGTCCAGGCGGCCGCGGCCTTTCCCAGCCGTCATCTCGGAGAGCTGGTGCGTGTGCATGGCGATCTCCCGGTCGATGCTGGCCAGGGAGCCCAGCTCGGCGGGGCTGAGGGCGGCCGCCGCCGCCGCCGCGGGCCCGCCGAAGTAGGAGAGGGACTCCGGGTACTTGAGCAGCCCGCCCAAGTGCAGTTTGAGCGGGTAATACGCGGCCGCCGCCGGGGAGCCGTACAGGAGCTCCCCGTTGTAGACAGTGAAGGCGGGCATGACGGCGGGCAGGTGGCCGCACTCGCTCCCGGGGTAGGCTTTGAGCCCGCTCGCGCCGAGGGCCGGCAGCGCGCAGCGCTCCAGGTGCACGCCCGTCCCCGGGGGCAGCGGCGCGCATCTTGCTCCCGGCAGCGCGGCGGCGGGAGGGGCGCGCTCCACGTGCTTGAAGGCAGACGCCTCTTCCCGGGGTCCGGGCAGCAGGGGGATGCGCAGGGCCTCGGAACAGGGCAACCCAGGCGGGGGCGGCAGCGGCGGGTCCCCAGCGAGCAGGCACTTGGGGTGGTGGTGGTGGTGGTGATGAGCGTGGTGGTGATGGTGATGGCCCAAACCTCCCGCCGCCGGGTTCTCCCCGCTTCCCGGGCGCCCTCCCGCCCGACCCCCTCCCAGCAGACCAACACCGGATTTGCCACCGCCCTCCTCCCTGTAGGCGTCGCCCAGAGCGGTCGCGGCGGTCCTGGCCAAACTGGCCGGCCTGAAAGCCGAGCGCACGCCGGGGTAGAAGGCCAGGCCGCCGCCTGCCGCTGGGGAGCCTCCCAAGATGCCCAGGAAGTGGCCTTGTCCCCGGGGGGGCCCGCTCGTGTCCAGGGCGCGGTCCGGCTGCTCCTTGATCTTTTTGGACGGCCCCCACTTGGCGGAGGTCGGGGAGGTGACCGAGAGCGCGGACGTGGACTCGCGCTTGATGCTGTCCCTCGCTCCGCAGGCCTGGATGGGCGGTGGTGCCTGCGGATGGGGCCGCAGAGTGCCCGCCAGGGCGGCCCCGCCGAAGTCGGGCGCTGGGTGTTTCGGAGGGAGGCAAAGGCCATCCGCGGCCGGGGCCACGCCTTGGCGAGGCGCGTGCTCCTGGTGCAGGTAGGCGCGGCCCGCGCTGCCACTGAGCACGCAGTGGAAACGCAGGTGCGCCTTAAGGCTGTTGGGGTACCTGAACGTCCTCCAGCAATACCAGCAGATGTAGCGCTCCTCCCCTGGGCGAGAAAGAGCAGAAAAGCGACCCTGTGAGAGGCGGACAAGCAAGATAGACAGCGCGAGCGCACCCCAGCCAAAACCCAGGTTTTGACCAGCGGTATGAGGGGAAGCAGTGTTCTTGGGTCCCCGGGGAAAATTGAGTTCGGTAGCCTCACTTAGCAAGGTCCCCGAGAAACCCCAAATGGCCAACTTTGTCATCATCTTCGTCCTCTGGAACTACTTAGAGGCCAGGAGAGGTGATCTGGGCGTTTCCAACGAAGACTTTCTCCAGGCCATCGGAGCAAATCTTGGTTAGGAGAGCAGAGCTCAGGCAGACTGGCCAGGGAAGAGACAGAGCAGAGAGCAGCTGTTGCTTTAAATCAAGTGTTGAGGCTGTGCTGTGCCTGGGCCCATCTGCTGGCGTTTGCAGAATAGGTGGCGTATGTCAAGGAGTTTGGATAAACTAAACAAAGGGCAATCTAATGGTCGTGAGCGCCTCATTACCAGGCGAGACAATATCCTGTATGTATGGGCCATATGTAATCATCCCTTTTCATAGAACAATGTCTTTTATGTCCACTGCCCACCCTTTCCACCCCCTCCCAGCCTTAAACACTTTGCCTGAGGTTTTCCTGGAGCGTGACCAACTGAAGGACCACATAGGGACTATGATTCACTATTCTTCTAAATTATTTGTATCTTTATTTCCTCTTTAACCCTACTTAATGTGACGGGAGAAAAGAAAAAAAATCCCATGTCCTGATGTTCTAAAAACTGAAAGATAATGTTGTATTATGTTGTCAATGTTTTAATTAATTAATTCCTAGCTGCACAAATCCAAGCCTAGTAAAGTCTTTTAATAAGTGCACAATTGTCTCCTAGGATCTGTGTACATGTTTCGTTGTCAAATATTTTGTGTGTGTTTAATATTATGAACATAGTTGTTTTTTATTTTATCGCAGGGTCTGTGAACACAATCAAGAGATACAAGTATGAAACAGATCCTGACCCCATGGTGGAAGTTAATATTCACTCCAAAAGGTCATGTTACATCTGTATAGAGAGCAGTGATTTGCAATTCGGTGTCTTTTTAAATGTTATTGGTAATAACATTTATTGATAATACTGAAGAGAAGGATCGATGTGAAAAGGAAGTTAGTTGAGCCACAAGGAAGTATACCAAGTAAATGTCAGTCTCATTAAATTTAATAGAAGAGCTAAATTTGCACTCCATGCAGTTAAGAAGCACAACTTTCTAAAACATTACTACGAAACAACAATGGGAAAAAATTGCAGATCTTCCTCCCTTCATGTATTTTACTTCTGGCTTTGCCTCAAGCAAGTAGTAAGCCCCAGATGTAAGTAGCAGTTTATTCCAGCTGATGCCACAGAAAGAGCAAAAAGAAAAAGGGATGGGGAGGATTTGCCTATCAGATCCTATCCCAATTGGATAGGATAAAGACTTGGATAAGATTATTTCAATATTTCTGTTAACTTGTATTGAACAACCATGTAAAATAAATCTTGAAGGAAAAAGAGAAGAGACCTGGGTTGTCTTGGTAGGGATGTTGATTTAATCTTTTAAGTAACTCCCTTCTCTTAAGTTCAGAACCTCCCTTTCCTCACCACTTTTTTTTAATATATATTTTGATTTTTTTATAGAGGAAGGGAGAGAGATAGAGAGTTAGAAACATCGATGAGAAAGAAAAATTGATCAGCTGCCAACTGCACATCTCCTACTGGGGATATACCTTCAACCAAGGTACATGCCCTTGACCGGAATTGAACCTGGTACCTTTCAGTCTGCAGGCTGTTGCTCTAGACACTGAGCCAAACCGGTTAGGGCTCCTCACCACTTTTTAAAGGAGTTTTCAGAAGCTGTCCAGAATGACTCAGCTCAATGCAAAGCCAAGTAAGCTTTGATCCTAACACAAAAGGTCAGTATTTCTTTAGTCTTACTGTGGAATTGAAATTCACTAGAATTAGTGAATATTGGAAGAATAGCTGCCATCCCCATTTATGTCTTCCTCTTTTTAAGACATAAGCAAATGTATGTTTTCAGTTTCAATCTACTGCTTTTTCAGTTGATCCTAACCAACTGACATGTTCTCTGGACTCTGAAATCCAACCTATGCCAAAAGTATCAAACATACTTCATGAGTGACCTCTCCTGCTCTCCTTCATGGAACCCTAAGGTTGTCAAGATTTCAAGCATCTCAACGGTGGGAAGTCAGGATTCAAAATAACCCATACATTCCCCCAAAGGAAAATGGTGTCTGTTTTGACATCTGTTACTATATGACATTTATAAGCTCTATTGGCTGAAATGAAAGCACGGGGCCAACACTCAAACAAGTTGCCTTTATACTATTTGAGGGTGCCTGAGGAAGGGTGTTCTGTGCAGAAATGCATGGCCCCTAAAGGCCAGTCACCCTCAGAATTGTTCTGTAGCTGCAGATTTTTAAGTTCTCCACTACAGGGCTTTGGTCATGTTTCTCTTTTACAGGAAGAAGTTGACAAGATAATTTAATGTGGTGCAAGTAACAAACTACGTGAGAATCATTTTTACAAATACTGTACATACAAATTTACCCACAAAAAAATCAATAGAATTAATTTACACAAGACAAGGATACTCTGAAGTGAAGCAATTCATTGTTTGAACAAACTTATTCTGCCTTGTTCATGAAGTGTTTCTTAATTCGTACATTCAGATTCATTTCTTTAACCCTATTTGTAAAGATCCAAGATTGAGCAGACAGTTCGGGAGAAAAGCGTGCTAAAATATGTCACAGCATTTATTACATCGACTTTAAGTATTAACTGTCTTTAGGGGAAATTACAGATAAACAATTGGCAAGGGAAAAAGTCATGGAAGCATTAAAAGGGAGCTTCTGGATCTTAACTACTTTAGCATCTCCCAGCTTTTTCCACAGGAAGTGTTTTTCAGTGTTTGGGGAAAGTTTTGAAATGGTTTTCTCTTTAGATACTGCACCTTAATTTGCATAAATCCACTCTAGGCTTTGGAAGGGATCAAATAAATCTGAAAGAAACTGGGATACATCCCAAATTCGACTTAAGTAGGGGGAGGAAAGTGCATAAATACCATTTAAATGGAAGGGCCTCAGTACCTGCCAACTGACCAGCCGTCAGTACCGTAATGCTTCTAAAATGCTGTAGAGGTACATTACTCTCCTACAAAACAGTGGAGACAAGATGCCTTCCACCTTCTAAAAGCATTCCAGGTTTATTGTGCTTTCTGGAGCTCATGATGTGATCACCCTAATAATATGTTACAGCTTCTTTATTGATTATTGTTTGTTTGTTTAACCCTTACCCGAGGATAAGTTTCCATTGATTTTTCAGGGAGAGTGGAAGGAAGGTGGAGAGACAGAGAGAAACATCAGTGTGAGAGAAACATGGATTGGTTGCCTTCTGCATGCGTCCAACTGGGGCCAGGGACTGAGCCTACAACTGAGGTACCTGTGCTCTTGATCAGAATCAAACCCGGGACCCTACAGTCTGAGGATGGACAATCTATCTGCTGAGCCAAACCAACTGGGGCTACTGACTCTTAATTGAGTAAATAATTGTCTATGTGGATATGCAGTAGGAAAGGGTGACTCCTCGTGGAGTTCATATTTCACACAGAGCAAGAGCAAGGCTTTTCAAGTCTGGGGGGGGGTCCCAAAAACCCGGAAGGGCTGGGCTCTTGCCCACCCGACGTGTCCTGAAGGCCCTTTCAGAGGCATACCTTTCTCGTCGTGTGTCGGAGTTGCAGTTGTGGGGATGTCAAACCACTGAGCCAAAGAGTTGGAATACCACACGGTCAGCTCCTCCCCTGGCTGGACGTCTCTCAACGCTCGGTAGAAGATCTGGGACGCAAGGAACAGGACAGCTTGCTGTCATTTCCTAGGTAATTGGTCAAAAAACAACTGGCAGGAAAGGTTCAAATCCCGGCGCAGACGCTGTGTGGCCTTGGAAAAAGTATTGGACCTCTCTGAATCTCACTTCCCTCATCTTCAACCGGGGAAAATAACAGTATCTACCTGGGGCGTTTAAATGAGAGTAGGAGCTACAGCGCTTCGCTCTTAAGATTGATGGCGGTCAGGTAAATAGACTTGGCAGTGGGAAGCCCACAGTACCTGTCCTCCGGGTAAGTCTGCAATAGCTTCCAGAGTCTGTTCCTGGGGGTTCCTGGCTGCCCGGATTAACCCTATCCACTCCAGAGGGGAGCCCCCCGATTCGTCCACCAGCTCCCCTCTCACCATGCGCACCTGCAACACAAGCAGTGGTCGTTCTTCCCGCGCCACAGCCAGGCCCACAGCCCGGCCCACAGCCCAGGAGAGTTCATCCTCCACCCCACCCGACTGGGGAAAGCGGTTGTGTTCGCTTTGGCCCGATCTCTGTGGGCTGCTGGGAGGAGGGTAACTACTTAGGACCTTTGCGTGGGAGAGGAAGGAGGAGGGGAGGCTGTCCAGGATAACAGGCCCCCTCTCGCCCCACCTCGGCCACGCTAGGGGTGAGAGCATCCTCTTCTGAGCGCCTGGGTGCGTCTTGTCCAAGACACCCCCATCTCCACTCTAGCTCTCCCTCTCGGGGCTCTGAGAGCAGCCCAGGGATCAGGGTAGTGATGTTTGGAAGTCAGTGCCAGAACCCAGAGTCCCCCAGCCCCTCCCAATCCAGCCCACCCCCATTCTCCCTGCACTGCACGGAGGTCCCTGCGACCCAAGCAGCGAAGACTTTTGAATTGAGAGGCTAACTATGTCAAATGAACGCGCATTTAAAGGAGTCATGCGCGGCAAAACGGGCTTTAGGCGGAGGAGGAGAGGATGACTGGATGAGCAGCCAGATGCTCTGAGCACCTGAGAAATGTCTTACAAGGAAGCTCCGGACAGCGGCAAGCCAAAGCTAGGGTCCCATGCCACCCCACGCACCCCCACCGCTGCCACCTTCCTGTCCAGGTGGCTGTTCTCAGAACTACGCTGGCTGGGACGCCTGAGGGCGGGCAGGGGCCTTGAAACCCCTCTGTGGTCAGCTTCTGCGATGTTGATGGGGGAGTGAAAGCTGGCGGGCTCGCCTGGGCGCCTCCCAGTTGTGACCCTGGGCCTCAGAGCCGGGCTGCATGCGCCTGAACCCGCTGTCCCGCGCGGTGAGCGCTCGGAGCCCTCCATCCATTTACCCCAGGCGAGAAATGTGTGTGTGTTGGGGGTGGGGGTTAGGAGCTGAGTTTCCCAAGGATATTTTCGGAGATGAGATTAAATTATGCTAAGGTAAATTTAAGCCTCAAATAAGCACATTGAAGGGAAAAGGTAGTAAAAGTCTTCAAAGCCCTGAGCGTTGTAAAGCGGGAAAAAGGAGCATCTGCGGAAAGAGGACATCTGCGCCCCTGAGGAGACCACAGAGCTGCGGGAACCACGGGTTCCGAGTGGTCCCAGCGCGCAAAAAGCCTGCCCCCCCTCCCCCCACCCGGGCTGCCTCCTCTAGCCACGTCCTCTTCCTTCAACCCCGTCTCCGATCAGCTTTCAGTTAATGCGACTTTCGGGCAACAATCTGAGTCCCCTTCCACCTGGCACAGTTGGCAGGTAACGAGCAACTCCATCACCCCTTTCTCCTCTTCCCGTGTCCGAGGCCAGGGACCAGGGCGGCGGAGGACAAGGGTCCAAGGTCAGGGTGGCTACTACCTTTTTCTTGGGCCCGGGTTCCCTGCGGTCTGACAGGTACTTGCCCAGCTTGAAAGTTCCGGGCACCGGCCCCAGACGCAGACCCGCCGGGATGCAGCCATCGGCGCTCACGCTGGTGGCCGGCGCGCGGGCCGCTCCGTGCATCGCTGCCGCCGCGCCCCGCGGGCGCTCGGGCGCTCCGGGTCCTGCTCTGGGCTCGAGTGACGGAGCCCGAGGCGCGCGCGAGCCAGGGAGCAGCGCCCCGACGTGCGTCCTCCGCCCCCGGAGTGACGCTGCGGGGCCGCCCCGCGCCTTTTCAATCCGGGCGGGCGCCTGGTGGCACCGCGGGCGCGCGGGCGCGGAGTTTGGTGAGAGAGTTGCGCGGCGCAGCAGCTGCAGAGTCCCACCCGAGAGGGTCACATGGAGCGGTTCCCTGAGCCTCCTGCATAATCGAGCCCTCTGAATGGCTGGCGCACAATGGTCCAGGCGACCTTCCCATTCCTAAAAATCCAATTTGTCAAGGGCGAAGAAAAGGCGCTGGTGAATCAAAGGTCCGGCGGGACCATTAATCCTCAGCATGGGGTATTGTCCGCGAGACAGTTACGATATTTTAAGTGACAAATCCACTGTATAATTTCTCCATAAATTTTACTTCCTTTTATTGTTCGCCGACAAACCAGTTTTGGGAAATAAGTGACTACTTTAAGTCTACTTGGCTGATTCCTTTGAGCCGTGGTCTACTTCAAAGATTTTTAATTCTCTCCCCTCGGCTTTATTGTAAAGGAGATTAAACAAAGAGATGGGGACTGTTTGGAGGACTTGTTAACTTCTATTGATTTCTGGCGTGTGCCATACAGAAATCAGGCAGGTACTTGATGGGAAAACACCAGAAAATACCTACACTTTCTAAATAACGACCATATTACCATTCCAGGGGATTGGGTTCAGGCCAGTCATCTAGATACACCAGCTTTATCGTCCCCTCTGTCCAGTTTCGCCCCAAAATATGAAGTGTTTGGACCAGTTTGGGGAGACGAAGTCAGCTGTGCATCATTGGTTTCGGGGAAGGGGCCTGCACTCCTCTGGAGAATGGGAGCAGCCGCAGGGACCCAGCTTGGCGGGGTATCCCATAAGCTGACCGGTTCTGTCCTGTGCGTTTTTTTAATCATGTCCTCACCACACACACACACCCCAAACAACTGCCCCAAATCCTGATTTGCTTATAAGTTTAAAACAGTGGAGAAGTCCTTGGGTCTAACTTCCTGAGAACCAAGAAACCAAACTTTTCTTTAAAAAAAAAATACACACAAAACTCTCTATCAGAGATGGGAGGAGAGGAGGTTGAGGTGAGCGTTGAAACGCCCGCCTTCAGCCCAGTTCGCGACCTAGGAGAGCAGGTACCCTACTTGGAGTTAAATCGGAGTGCTCTTGGTTTTCTCTTCGGAAAGACTCCGACTTGTGTGGGGACATCTATTTTCATAAGACATAGCCGAGTAATGAGTTCATCGGGTATTTGCGACAGTTCTGCCCACACCTGCCACGCTCTGCTAATCCCTGGCGCTGCTCCCCAAATCCTATGGACTTGGACGGCGCCTGACGCAGAACTCCAGGCGAGGCCAGGGTGCCTCTGGGCCTCTGGCCTGGTGTCCTTGGCCCACCCGCTGCACGAATGGGAGGACCCCCAGCAGCCCCACGTGGAATTTCCCACTGGCTCTTCCCCAAGGAAGGTGTGATACTGGAGCTACTGACCCCATGACTAACAACCGTGGCAGGACGCAAGGTGGCGACACCCGTAACTCCGCAGTTTGCCCCATGAGGCCCTCAAAGAAGCTCCAAGTGAGACCTGAGTTCGCAGTACGGGACACGGCCCTGAGACTGGGGTCATTAAGTCTGTGCTGTCACTCAGGACTCTTCCTTCCTGAATTGCTGCAGGGCCTCAGTCTCCTAATCCTTAAAATGGGAATGATGATGAATCACTAGTCCTCCGCCCACTCAGCTTGTGAAGGTCAGTAGCAATGATCGGTAGAGTGAATGGGTTGGGGACGCTCCAAAACTTGTGGTTTGCTTAATGGCCAGGTCTACAGGACACGTGGTTGGCCGGCCTCTGTGCTAACCCCAAGGCCTGTGTAGACCCAGCTGCTGGGGCACAGCAGAGAGCCGCTGGCGGGCCTGCGTGGCCGCGAGTTGCGGTTCCTCTGACCCTACCCAGATGCCCTGGGTTTTCCTCCCCAATGCCCCTCTTGCCAGCCGCGGAGGCTGCCTGCCTCGGAGAGGAGGAAGCCTTTGATCGGCGGCCCATGAATGGCAAAAGCCAGGGGAGGGGAGGAGGAGAGGAAACCGCTCCGATTCGAGGCCAATAAATTTAAGCCATGAACATGTCCCTCTAACCTCTGGCCTGGCGACTCCGGGATGACACCCCGTTTAAATTACCAGCGCTGTGAGCGGGAAAGGGCGAGCGCGGAGCCCGGGTTCGGGCTCCTCCCTGGACCTCCTTAATGAGTGGAAAAGCGTGAACGACACGCGAACAATTTTATCAATAGGACCATGTAAAGGCCGACTGTGAGGAAAGTTATTTATTAATATAGCCGATTGTGGCTGGTTCCCAGCCCCGAGAGAAGAAAGGGCCTGCGCCAGAGGCATTCACACCAGCTAGCGGAGTTTTCTTCTGTCCTGTGGCTCGGAGTTGAAGTTCCCCAAGTGAAATAAATTGTCCACAAAGGAGGAAAGGAACACATTTTCTTTTATTTTTCCTCCCCTAAAAAGCAAGGGTGAAACCAATCTAATGTGCCCAGTGGAGCAAGATGGGCCGTGAAAGGCTGGGTGTTAAAAAGTAAAAGCGGGCTGTGCAGCAAATGGGATGGAAAATTAAATGAAATTAAATAGCTTGAACGGCCGTATTGTCCCTTATTAAAAAGACACATTAATTACATGGTCTCCGCCTTATTCAAAGACAATGTTGAGACTCAATCAAAACATTCCACTCGGCTTTTTTATGGACTTAAAATGGGAGTCCAGAGGCCCCGTTAAAGCGAAATCCCTTCTGCGCCGAGAGGCGGGGAGAAGCGGTTTCGGGGGCCGCCCCGCTCTGCCCTCCGCCGGGACCACGGACCCGGCTGCCCCCGGCGAGGCTGCGTCCTCGGCGGGGAGCTCCCGGGGCCCTCTCCCGCCGCCGCAGGGCTCCGGGGCAGCCCGCCCGGCGCACCTGTGACTTCGCTGGACCCCGCCTCGAGGAAATTCAGGGTCGCGATCCGCGGCGCCGATCGGAACACCTTTCTCCAGAGCCGCTGGCCTCTGGGATGCAAAGCTCTAGAGCTTCAGGTCCCCGGGTGGCCCAGCCGTGCCCCGAGGGCTTAGAGAGTCCCCTACGCCCTCTCGCCCTCTCCCCTCCCCACCCCGACTTTGGCAGCGCGCAGATCCCGCACCCCGAGCTGGAGGCGCTTGGAGTCTGGAACTCCAGGCGAGGCCGCGGGGGGACGGGAGCGGGGGAGGAGGAGATGCTGGAAACGAGGCGGAGTTGGGGTCTGAGATGGCCCGGGCCGCATCCCCCCTCCCCACCCCCTCCAGGGTGTCCGCGCCCGCAAGGCCACCGGGTCAGCGCGGACCAGCTGCGAGGCCCCGGAGGCGCGGGTGGGACATTACGGCCGGGCCTGAATGGGGCTCTGGGAACGCCACCAGATGACACGCGGGCGACGGGGCCATTTTCGCCTTAATTGCGAGGCCGGTGGGTGCACCGCGGCCAGGAGGTTCCAATCGCGCCTCTAGGGCGCTGCCCGGACGCCGCTGGTGGGTTTTGTGGTGCCTTTTCTGTTGTGTGTGTGTGTGTTTTTTTTAAGTCCTTCATTGGAAGCGGCTCAGGAAATATATTCAGAGTTCCCCTCGAGTTGCCTTTTAACCGGAGTTCCCCAACTTCGTTCTTGGCTCTTTCGGTTGACATGGCGCAAAGAAAAGTCAGCGAGCGTGTTGCTGAATTGCAATGTCTCGGGGCACCTCCACATTCAGCGCTCCTCTGCCGGCCGCTGCCGAATGAGCCCGCGCTCAATTCGATTTTCCTTGCTGTTGGGCACATTTAGGAGCGCTTCTATTTGTGAAGTTCATTTCTAGGCAAATGTATTCAAGAGCTGATGGGAATGAATAGGACCGTGTGTCAGCCGCCCCTAATTGGGATTAAAGCACTTAGGAGCATATGCGGAGAGTGACAGAAATTCTCAGGTTGCATTGTGTGCAGACTTCCACCCGCTTGGACACTCCTCCTCCAAGGGAGATTTATAAAGCTTGCCGGGAGAAACTGAGGACAGAAAGGAGAAACGGAAAAGAACCGGGCTAATGGCTCGCGGTGGGGCCGCGGTCCGGCAAGTGGTGGTGACAGCTTCAGAGAAAAGACGCTGGGGGATAATTGAACGCGGGCGGGGGAGCGGGTCTGAACTCTTTAATCAGAAAGGCGGAGAGTTAAAAGGCGAAATAAAGATGTTCTTGAGATTCCCAGACGGTTTTTTTCCCTTCCCCTTGAAGAGCTGGCTTTCTTTCTTCTTTACCTCTGCCTCCCACCCCCTCCCCCAAAGAATGTACCCTCTCTCGGGGCAATAATAAGAACAATTTGGTATTTGAATTGGGCGGCGGGGGGGGGGGGGGGGGGGGGGGGGGGGGGGGGGGGGGGGGGGGGGGGGGGGGGGGAGGAGAAGGAGCGGGGTGTGGAGGGGGAAGTTAAAAGAAACAAAAGTGTCTTCTTTTGTATGTTAAAGACAACTTCACAACCACTAAGTCAATGAAAATATTTCCTGCTTTGTGCGTGCGTGTGTGTGTGTGTGTGTAACAATATACTCTATGTTAAAACACGAGCATAGTATAAATATTTGTATACATTCAAACTGTGTATATAGATATATAGTCTCTTGTAAATCTCCACCCTGAAGTGACAGGGGGAAGGTGCCAAGGCCTTTTAAAAGCTGGAAAATCAGCCTGGAGCTGAGGCTGGGACAGTTGTCTAAGCAGAGGGCAGTGATGGCCTCTTTTAGCCCCTGAGGAGCAGAGAAGCCAGAAATGACATATGAACACTGTACAAAAGACTAGTGAGGGGGAGAACAGACAGTTCCAAAATTTTCTGGATTTCCTTTTTTGTTTCTTAATTTCTTTAAATCCCCCTGGAAACATAGACTCCTTGGGGAACAGGAGACCTGGCTGACAAGCCCCAGTGGTGAGCCCTGAGTCAAACATTTTTTTTCTATCTTTTAATTCCTCACCAGACCTCAAAACCTCCTTTCTCCCCAGGCTGGCACATATCATGGAGAAAGGACTTGTAAACCTGTCTTCAGAAGGCACAGAATTTTCCTTTAACTCATGACCCATTTTCAACTCTTCAGAAAGAGGTGCATAAGAGGAGGAAGCTTTCTGGCAGGTCCCTTCTTGCCCCAGGAAAATCTGTGAGGGATGGAAGTTCATGAGTGTCACTATGACAGCAATAGAAAAAAATAATAAAAATATTTAGCTTATGTCACAACTAAAAACTGAATTCAGGATCATAACCACCATGTCTGAGTAACAATTAGTAAGTTCACTATAGGATCCTGTATACTCCCCTAATGTCACCGCTATTTATGCTTGTCTGGTTTTGTGTTTTGTGGTTTTTTTGTTTTGTTTTGTTCTTGCTGTGTGTGTGTGTGTGTGTGTGTGTGTTTAAATTGATTTCAGAGAGGAAGGGAAAGGGAAAGAGATAGAAACATTAATGATGAGACTCATTGATCTGCTGCCTCCTGCACGCCCTCTACTGGGAACTGAGCCCACAACCTGGCTGTGTGCCCTTGACCAGAATGGAACCTGGGACCCTTCAGTCTGCAGGCCAATGCTCTATCCACTGCATAACAATGGCTAGAGCTCTTTTTGCCTGTTTGTAATGCCATCACTCATGTCTGTGACCAAATGACAATATATTTCAGGTTCCTGAATGCATGCTTTAGTTGTATGTATCCTTCATTTTACAGTAGAGACTCATATCAAGTACACTTTTAAATATATACATAATTACAACATAAAAATGTGGTAACATTAAAAGATGAATCTTTATGCACTTACACTAAAACATTCTTGTTTACTAAACAGCTTTGTTGAGATATAACTCACATACCACGCAATTCACCCATTTATTTAAAGTGTACAATTCAGTGTTTGGTTGTTTGTCTTTTTATTGTTGACCATGCATAGATTTTTTTAAAATAAATTTTTAAATGCCAGACACAAAACGACCTGTTAGGTTTAACCATCATAACAACACTATATGGTAGATTTCAGTATTTATTTTTTTAATATATTTTATCGATTTTTACAGAGAGGAAGGGAGAGGGATAGAGAGTTAGAAACATTGATGAGAGAGAAACATCAATCAGCTGCCTCCTGCACACCCCCTAATGGGGATGTGCCTGCAGCCAAGGCACATGCCCTTGACTGGAATCGAACCTGGAACCCTTCAGTCCGCAGGCCGATGCTCTATCCACTGAGCCAAACTGGTTAGGGCTCAGTATTTATTTTTGACCAATGAGAAAAGTTCAGAGAGGTCAAGAAGCTTACTTAGAGTCCCACAGTAAATAATAGAGAGCAGAATTCCTCCCACATCCTCCTGAGTTTAAAGCCTAGGCTATTTTGACTTGACCACACACATCCAAAAAGTTGACTTCACATATCTGTTTTTCTCTATGAGGGTCATTAAGTTATCATGAGATATTCTAGTGGTTGAGAGAGTGGACTCTAGAGTCAGACTGACTGAGTTCAAATCTGTCTCTGCTACTTACTAACCATGAGTTAGGGTAACCTTTCCATTCTTCAGTTTCTTCATCTGTAAAATATGAGTAATAACATCTACCTCTCAGGGTTGTTAAGAGGATTTTAAAGATGTTGATGGAAAGTGCTTAGCATAGCACTCAGGACTTAGGATGCACTCAGAAATGTTGTTTATTCATATTTTTATAATGATACCTATGGTTCTTATTTGCTGGGCCCTATGATAAGCTTCTACACTGTTAGACTGCATGGTGTACATGATACATTAAATGGAACAGGACTTCTGACACCACGAGCCACTTAGGCAGTCACATAAGAGAGTCATGTGTACTTCAGGGCGACAAATAGTTGATCAGGGAAAGCCTCCTCGCTTTACAGACATATTTCAGCTAATAAATGAAGAAGTTAGAGAATTCAAATATTAATGTTCTGCAACCCTTAGCGAAATAATGGATGCAGAAAATGATCATCACTGATGGCTAGCATGACAATTAGCAAGCCATTTACATACAAGGGTGGGCAAAAATAGGTTTACAGTAGGGCAGGAGAGATCTAAGGCAGGCAGTGTGTGTGTATACACTGTCAATATTTCATTGAAATACATGAAAAATATGTTATTTTGTTCTGTGATCTTTTAAGAAATTATACCAAGGATGAGCCAGAGAGAATATGATGAGTTGCAGAGTCTATGATCTAAACGGCTATCTGGAATCCTCACAGCTACAGTGGTGCCCCACTGGGCCTAAGGAACCACAGGCAGTGTCCAAAGCTGTCACAATGAAAATGCTAATCCTGTGGCGCAGAGCAAAATTCTTTCTCTTCTTCTCAATTGGAACAGAAGCCACCAAATGTGGATTGTGCTTAAGTCAGTTATAAATGGCCTAAATTCGTTTTATGTTTACAAAGACCTTCCTTAAGAAAATCAGTAAAGTTATTTTACATTCATCCTTGACCTTTGAAGCCATGCAGTTTTGGTTTTGAAACCAATAGGAAAGAGGGGAGGCAGGAAGGAGAAGCAGTTTTCTGTATTTCTACTGAAATTAGGGATAATAGTCCCTAACTGGTGTCCCAAGACACATCTACATCGTGGAGGTCCTTATTGTATTGTTATTGGTTAAGTTGTGTCCCCCTGAAATTTATTTGTTAAAATCTTAACCCCAGTTAACCTTAGAATACAAGCTTATTTGGAGATAGGGACTTCACTGAAGTAATCAAGTTAAAATTAGATTATTAGGTTGGGTCATAACCCAATATGACTGGTGTCCTTATAAGAAATCTGGACACAGACGTGAACATAAGAGATCGTCATATGAACATGAAGACAGCCATCTATAAGCCAAAGAGTGACGTCTGGAACAGACCCTTCCCTGATAATCAAGGTAGTTCAGAAGGAACCAACTCTGCCAACATTTTAATCTTGGACTTCTCACTTCCAGAACTCTAAGGCAATAAATTTATGTTGTTTAACCCACCTAGTTTGTGGTACTTTGTTACAGCCACCCTAGCAAACTAATCCAGGTACAAGCCTCAAAAACCCTTTCTTAAGAGCTGAAGCAGAAAAGGATACTAGGTAGTCCTGATTCTGAGCAATTGCCAGAAAGACAGACTTGGAGGCTACTGCCCCAGGATAACTGCCCAAAGCAGTCCACAGCATGGTTCCCCTGGAGACACCACAGCCACTGCACAGGACACAGACCACACAAATGGCACGGACAAGTTCGAGCATGGACCTGTGCCTCACAAATCTCCTCACAGAAATGGACTACAATTTTTCCTTGTAATTTACATTAGTTTTTATTTTGAGAGGTTTATAAATAAATAAACCATTTAAATTGAGATACCACTGATTTTACTGGAGAATAAAAATTTTAATTTATTATTAAATCAGAAACCATTCTCCCCGAAAACTGCCATTTAACTTTTAAAAATAAAGAATCCAGTACAACCTTGCTGTGCATTCATGGATTTGTGTTCAGTGGTATAAATTATGGATATTGTGAATTGACTCAAGGTTTAAGTATATTTCAGTAGCTGCTTGGTTAAAAAAAAACACAGTAAACTATTTGCATAGCATCAATCTTCAATTTCTTCATTTTCAAAATTGAATTAACTCCTTCACTCCTCACATCAAATACAGTAGCTGTGTAACGTATTTCAGGTTTCTCAGGGAAAAGTAACAAATGCAAAACTGTGTTAAGTGCAGGAAATAAGAGCAGGTCCCTACCACTAAACATGGAGGAAATGCACTTACTGGTTTCCATGATCAAACTGAGCCATTTTCTTATCAAACTAACCAATTATAACAATGTAATTTTACTACTGTTGGTGACAATAGAGAACTTTACTTAATTTTCAGCTCTTTTTGAGTCACGTGAAGAGTTGAGTTGATTTGAGAGACAGGAATAATAAAGAAGAAAAATGGGGAATGATAAGGAGATGATAAAGGGGTAGCAGAGATGAAAAGGAAGATAAAGGAGGGAAAGAAGCTGTTAGAATTCTTTATAATTGAGCAACAGAGAAAGATGCAATGATTTTCTGATTAATATGATTGACAACATGGGTAGAGATGGATTCTGCAGGTATAACATCTGGGTTTAATACTTCACAAGGAAAATGCAATTAAGCAAAATATTTTTTTCAGATAATATTTAGTATCAGTGATGACTTAGACATTTCAGTGCCTACTAACCACAAAAAGAGAAGTTTAACAAAAAAGCAACCAGTAAGCTACTTACTCCCTCATTGCACCAGAGCAGAAAGGAGATGTCTTGTTAAGATATGTAGCCAAGTACAGTAATTAATAAAGTTGACAAGCTGAAGACAATTTTCAGGTTCTTGTTTCAATAATGACTTTTTGTTTTCACCAAACAATGATGCTGGGTAAAATAATACCAGTAGACAGAAAACAAACAAACAAACAACAACAACCACCAATAAATAGAAATTAAATTGGGATAAAGTTTGGTTGTCTTTGTACATAAAAAATATCTAGAAAGATGTTTCACTTTTTTATTTTTATTTTATTGCATAAAATATTACAAAGATTAGTAAATATATCTCTTTTTTTCTTTTTTCCCCCCTGCCTTTCCCCTAGCCTCCCTACCCCCCCAATATTTTAAGATGTTTCACTTTTAATCCTGTGCCTGATTCTGTTGCCTTCACCCAAATTTGGTTTTAGTTTTAGATTATTAATTTATAATATTAAATATATAATAAATCACACATAACAAAAAATTTTATTCCATAGACTTGGTTTTTTGTTTCTTTGTTTTTGTTAATTCTCACTGGAGATATTTTTTCCATTGATTTTTAGAGAGTGTGGAAGGGAGCGGGAGAGACACACAGAGAGAAACATTAATGTGAGAGACACATTGATTGGTTGACTCCCGGACTTGGGCCAGGAACTGAATCTGCAACCAAGGTACATGCCCTTGACCAGAATCAAAACTGCAACCCTTCAGTCCTTGAGCTTATGCTCTAACTCCTGAGCCAAATCAGCTAGGGTTATTCCATAGACTTGAACGCTTATTTTTACATTTAGCTCAGTCATAGCTTTTCCTAGTTCACAGGTTGACATGCAACTACTGAACCATGTGACCAGGATCCACTTCTTTTTTGCTTACAGAACCCTGAGTTTATCCTATATAATAAAAGCCTAATATGCTAAGTATCCAACCATTCATTTGACCATTAGACCAGTCACTTTGACACGCACTGACCATGAGGGGGCAGACACTGGTACTAGTAGGTGAGCTTTCTGCTGGGGTCCGACTGATAGGGACTAGGCTAAATGAGCCGGACACGCCCTGGAGCCCTCCTGTGGTCCCTCCCCTGCCGAGCATGCACCAGTGGGGTCCTTTGGCCTGGCTTGCACCCTCTCGCAATCCGGGACCCCTCAGGGGATGTTGGAGAGCTGATTTCGGCTCAGTCCCCACAGGCCAGGCTGAGGGGCCCCATTGGTGCATGAATCCATTCACCAGGCCTCTAGTTTGTGTATAAAATTGGTTAAGGGCTTTAGGAACGCTAAGTCTCTCCAACTCCCAGAAAGTGAATCTTCATTCAACAGTTCCTTTCCTCTTACTTGTGAATGGCTTAACCTGAGGATCACAAAATCACAAAAGGACTCCTTTTGGGTGAGACAATTCTGGCCAAAAAGACATGAGGGAAAGTCTTCTGGAGATAATGGAAAAGGTTTATCCTGGTCTTAAAAAGTGGCGTCTAAAAGGGAAGAGTCTCCATTACTTCTCTTTGAATATTGTGTGAGGATAAGATTCATAGAGTAACAGCAATCAATCATAAGAGAACAAACCTGTGGGCAGAAGCTAACATGCTAAGGAGGCCAGAGACTTGTCATTGTGAGCCATCGAGTCGCCCAACCTTTGAGCAGTTCTGCCTTTGGATAATTAAGTAATGTCTGAGTTGATAAGTGATGTGAAAAAGAGTAAAACAAGGTAAATGGTGAAAGACTGATGGAGGAAGGTGCTACTTTACATGGATGGCTAGAAAAGTTCTCTCTGATAAGATGATGTTTGATACTCGAAGGAAGTAAGGGGGAAGGCTGTGTAAGATATCTGGAGGAAGTGCACAGGCCTTGAGGTAGAAGTGTGCCTAGTAAATTCCAGGTATAACAAGAAGGCCAGTGTGACTGGAACAGAGTATGTGAAGGTAAGAGTAGTAGGAGAGGAGAGGAGAGAGAAATAATAGGGCCTATTCATGTAGGGTCCTTTGAATCATCTTAAAGACTTTGGATTTTATCCTGGTGATACGGGCAATCATTACAGGGCTTTGAACAGGGGTGGAATACAATTGGAATTTTACTTTAGAAGGATCACACTGACTGCTAAAGGGGACAAAGGTGGAAGTAGAGACGAACTAGGAGACTACAATAGTGGAGAGATGATGGTGGCTTGGACTAAGGTGGTGGTTGGATAAAAAGAGCAAACTTCTGAAGATGTTTCTAAGACACAGCCACTAAGATTTACTGATGAATTGAGTTGGGAGGTCAACAGAAGAATCAGGGGTGAATGCTAGGTTTTTGGCGTAAGAAAATTGTTAGTGTGGATTTGTCATTTACTAAGATGAAACAGACTGAAGGAGCAGCAAATTTGAAGAGAAACATACATTTATATTAAATTTGAGAAGTCTATTAGCATTCAAGTGAAATAGTTGAGGAAGCTGTAATGTATATATTTAGAATTTAGAGGAGTAGTCAGTCTAGAGATATAAATTGGAGTATATATTCAAAGTCACAATAATGGCCCTGACAGGTTTGACTCAGTGGTTAGAGCATTGGTCTGCAACAGAAGTGTTGATGATTTGATTCCCTACCAAAGGCATGTGTCTGGGTTGCAAGTTCGATCACCAGCCTCCAAAATTTGCCGCAACCAGAGCTGGTGATCGAACCTGCAACCCAGACACATGCCCCCAGGCGGTTCTTCGGGCCTCTCGCAAAACACTCTGACCTTGGGCGCCGGTAGAAACGCAGATGCTGAAGAGGACCCAGCAGAGCGGGACGCTAGGGATCCCTGCTCCGGAGGGGGTGTCCCAGTGCGGGGTCTCCGCGGGACGCCTGGGTTGGGGAGCAGAGTCCATAGACCAGCCTCCTCCCCTAAGGCCGGCGCCCGAGGAGAAGCGTGGGGCTTCTCTGGGGCTTGAAAAGCGGGGCGCGGGGCCGTTCTGCTGCCCACGGGGGTTGGACTGGCGAGGCTGTTTCCTGCGGAGATGGGGAGGAACAGCTGTCTCCAGACCCCGCCGCGGACCCTTCCCGCTTCTCTGTGGCCGTGTCCCCGAGGTCTGACGCCTTCTCAGAGGTCGCCTGGCGCCTTCTCAGAGGTCGCCTGGTGTCGCTGGGGCCACCGCGCTCACGGAAAGCCGCGCGCGTCGGGGCGGGTTCCAGGGGCACCCACCTCCCTCTCCACCTGTTCGCCGCCCCGACTCCCAGACAAAGCGCGGGGAGCCCGTCCTTAGGGTCCCACGGCTCGCCCAGCTGGGGAGTGGCGCGCACTCCCGATAGGAGTCCTTTTGAAAGAATATCATCTAATGCTTTTTACTGATAACCACAGACATGCTAATAAAGGAGATGCAAACCCTGGAGTAGCCGGCCCCTGGGTGTGCGCCCCTGTGTTAGTTTACGCACCATTCATGGTTTCCTATGAGCACTCCTCCCGAGGCAGATGGCCGGGGCTGGGCGCGTCCCCTCAGGCCTCCCGAGGCGCTTCCGAAACGTCCTCCCCCACGTTTTCAGGAGCGCTGCAAGGCAGCTGTCACAAGGACGGTTTTCAAAACATCTGGAGAGCTTGGCGACGCTTACGAAGGAAGGTAGGAGGGCTCACGGGGAAACGGTCTCAGGGTCAAGTCTGGGAGTCAGGCCCTTGATGGTTGGGAGAAAACAGACCAACGCCAAGACCAGGGAGACGCTGAAGATGGTGTTTATCGCGATTAATTTTTACTTTTTTTAAAGGTTGGAGTGTGTAAAAGTCTATTCTGCTTAGTCCACGAGTTGACACTACAGCTGAATAAACCAGTAGCCAATGTAAGTGTTCAGATCCTAAGGAAAAACACAGAGATTTGGTGGCTGTGGCTGTAAAAGGCAGTGATTGGTTTCCTGTGTCCATAGAGGGCAATTGGATACTATATATTATGAGACACAAACGAGAAAGCATGCTTATCAAGAAGGAGGGCTTGTTTCTTTTAGACAATTTTGTGGGTGGAATGTTGAAATTACCAGTTGAAATATCTAGTGAAGTCTAACATTATCTTTAAATAAAACACAAGTGAGGGGAGAGTACAGGTGCGCTATTCCTCTGGGAGATTAACTCTTCCTGGGCTAGTCCCCTCGCCCCCTTCACCCCCCAAACTCACCCCACAGCCGTGGCGGGGCGGGGCTTGACAGTGTTTGGGAAGGCGGGGCAGCGGCCACAGGCTTCACGGCTCTCTGCCTAAGTGAAGGATGGTCAGCAGGGTCCCGGGGTCCCAGAGCAGCGGGCTGGCAGAGGCCGACTCTGGGAGCAAAGGGCGGCGCGCCCACCTGCTGGGCTGTGATAATGCTGCTCCCCCACCTCCACGCCCACCCCCTCCCCGTTCTGGGCCTCTCATGCCCGTTCGGAGTGTGAGATGAGAGGAATTTCAAGAGATCTCCAGAACTGCGCCCTGAGACTGGCCCCTGGGCACGGCGGGTTTCTCCGGCCGCTGCTAAAGCTGAAGCTCGGACGGTTCCCACGCGAGATTCGATCCTGCCCCGACGGAGGTGCAAGCACCGAGCGAGGACCAGAGGACGCGCAGCGCGGCCCGCGGGGGGAGGGGAGGTGGGGCAGGGCCACGCCTGGCCAGTGCCGCGCTCCAGGCTGCGCTCCACGCTCTTTCTTCCCTGGGCTTCCAGCCCGAGCCCACGCGTGACCCGCAGAGCGGAGTGGGCCAAGTTGCGGGGAAGCACTCTGCAGGCTGTTTGTTTTTTGAGGTTCCTGCTCTTTAGACCTTCGTCCGCCGGGATGGGATGGGATGGGATGGGATGGGATGGGATGGGATGAGGGCAGCGCTCCTCGCTCCCGGGCGTCCCGCTGGCTGGAGCCCCAGCTGCGCCTCGGAGGTCCACAGGCGTGTGCTGCGTCCTGGAGCACCGGGAGCGTCTGGAAATGAGAGCGGAATGCCCGGGGCGAGTCCGTCGGGAGGAATCATCTGGCGTTCAAGATGCTCCCGGGTCTATTGCTGGAGCTGCAGATCTGTGGACGCCGCAGGAGCCCGAGAAGCAAGAATCCCGCAGGAACAGACCCTGCAGACACGCACGCCCCCAGCGCCGCCTGGCGCCGGTCTCAGCTCCGTTCCCTCGTAGCGCGTCGGGTTTAGCGCTGCAGTCGTTAACCTCCCTGTTTTCAGCTCCTGGCGTGGTGCCCCGTGCACAGCAGCGCTGGGTAAACTAACGGTTCGTTCATGTAACAAGTGTTTGCTGAGCGCCCACTATGCGCCAGGCCTGCCACAATCCTGAATACAGACAAGGCATCTAGCCTCTGCAACTTTACATTTCCGGTTGGCTGAATAAATAAAAAGAGCCAGGTATCAAGAGCAGCTGAAGAAAAGAAATTGCCACCTCTGAGCCACCTTCCCATTCGTCACCTCAAAAAACGACCGGAAGGGGAAACGGGGCCAGGAAGGTAGCTGCAGGAGGGCACCAGGTGTTGGACGGTGGGGTCAGACCACAGGACCTGGGTTCAGCAAGATCAGTACTTGAGTTTTGCCTAGGAAGGAATTCAGAGCCAAGACTCAAACTGTAAGAGAACATTTATTTAGAAAACCAAAGAGGTAGAAGTAATTCATAGAAGAAACAGCTTAGGAAACAAGTTATAGAGGCAAAGGAAGGGCCCTTGGAGCTTGGAAATGAGGAAGGCAAGGGGTAGTGATCTTGGGTGGGTGGAGACCGGGAGGAGAAAGGCCCCAGGGTGCTCCCTGGTGGAAGAATAGAGTGCAGCCTCTTCTGCCCTAAAAGTATTTTTAAAAATATATATGTTTATGGATTTCAGAGAGGAAGGGAGGAGAGAGAGATTAGAAACATCAATGATGAGAAGGGATCATTGATTGGCTGCCTCCTACATGCCCCACACTGAGGATGAGCCTGGCACGTGCCTTGACGGAGGATCTAACCCTGACATCCTGGGTCATAGGTCTATGCTCGACCACTGAGCCACTCCAGTTAGGCGGTCCTAAGGGTTTTAAGGGTGGAGTTTTTAGGGGAGGTCCCAGGGGAAGATCTCAGTAGAATATTCAGCAGCTTTCCAGGTGTGTCATTTCAGGGTTGGGTCTCCAGTGGTTGTTTGGTGGCCCAGGGCAGGGGTCATTATTCCATATAGCTGGTTCTGAGGTCAGTCATGGGGTCACTGGTCTGGTTTGCCTGCTTTTCTGGACCTGGAACTGAAATACAACTGCCCACTAGATGTTATCTCTAGGGAGGAAAGGTTAGGGGATCCAAACCGCATAACCAACAATATGCTGGGGAGAAAAGGTCACCCTGGGGATGAGGTCCCACCCTACAACTGTTTTCACCTTGGTGACCTTCTGTACCTGGCCTATCATCCTTGCTCTGTTCGTGTCTGTCTAGCTGCCTACCACAGAACTAGAACAATCCCCTCCCTCTTCCATGTGTCTCTAGGGTGAGAGAATAAGGTAAAGGATGATTGGAGGGACTTCCTGTAGTATCAGCTCTGTGTTCTATAAGCATAAAAAACATTGCATACATTCTTTACCTACCTATTTTCAGTGCTATGGTCTGAATGTTTTTATCCTCAAAATGTATATGTTGAATCCCAATGCCCAATGTGATGGTGTTAGCAGGTGGGACTTTTAGGAGGTACCTAGGCTGTAAGGGTGAAGTCCTCATTAATGGGATTAGAGTTCTTATAAAAGAGACCCCAGAGAGATCCCTTCCTGGTTGGGCCTGGGAGGCCCACTGTCTGTGAACCAGTGTTATGCAAAGTGATGAGGTCCCAGAAGAACCTCAGCTATTATTCGTGAATTCCAAAGAAATAACCTTGAGGAGTGGATGTAGAAGATATGAGTTTATTAGGATTTACCTGAGCACTGGAGGTGACTGACCAGTGAGGTTTTCACTGAACCAGCTGCCTGGCACTGGTGAAGTTGTCCCACTAAGACCCATCCAGACTGCAGACAGAGCCTAACTAACTGATAGCAGCCAGCTGCTGCTATGGTTTTTCCGCCACCCAGACTTTCCAAACACAAAGTTTTATAGAGTACAAAATACACACACACACACACACACACAAAACAACACAGAGAAAAACAGGGCTCGCAGGGGGAGGAAGACATGCCTGTGAGATAAAAACACTAGCTGTTTATAATCCAGGCTCATATCCAGAAGCAGTTTTTTATTGTTTTTTTTTTGTTTGTTTTGTTTTGTTTTGGGGTTTTTTTTGGCTTTTCTTAGATAAAGTTCTGTCCAGGGTCCCAAGATCTCAATCTTCTTACAGATGACCTTCACTATAATTCCTAAAGGGTTGGGGGTGCGGGGAGTGGGAACATGGGAAGGGGCCCATGTTCCGATTTACCATACAACTGGAAAGTGAGCTCTCCACTGGTCTTGATCTTGGACTCCCCAGCTTCCAGAACTGTAAGGAATAATTGTTTGTTGTTATTAAGCCACCTATTTTATGATATTTTGTCATAGCAGCCCAAATGGACTAAGGTATTCAGTGTGTTTTATATACTTTAAGGCCTATACATAATCTGCTAGTCTGGTCTCATTGAACAACACCCAAAGAGAACAAAAGCCGAATAAATACAGTGCGGGGGTGGGGGGGGGTGGGGTGGGGAATGAGGAGAAGGAAGAACACCTGCAGTCCAAAGATTAAAAACAAAACAAATGGTGGGGCTAATCTTGGAACCCATTTCCCTTTTCACAAAGAAACATTGTGAGTTCAAGTCATAGCAACTCTTCACTCTTTTTAACTTAGATCAAGGACTGCCAATTAAAAAAAATAGAATCATAAAATGAGTACATCCTGACAACTTCACCCTGAAGTAGAAATCTTGATAATGCTAACTACTTCACCTCCCTTTTAGCTACTTTAGCTTCTGGCTTTAAAAAGAACTAGCTGGGCCTGTATTTTGTGCTTAGATCTTAATTTACAAAGGTGACTGAGTGACACAGAAAGATCAATGCCATTGAAAACATGTTTACTGGTACAGCTGTCTTAGAATCATCGCACAGGGACAGGGGAAGAACATCGTACAAGGACACAAGTTTTGGTAGGAAGCAAAGGCAGGAACAAGCAATATGTTTAGGCCAGAATATTGGGGCTTCTGTGGGAATGGTAAGGTAGGGTAGGATGAACAGTCTAGGATTGGCTATTAAATAATTTCCTTGGATTTGGGGCTGTAGAGGTGGTACCTTGTTGCCTGAGACCTGGCTCTGGAATGATTAAGGCAGAGGAATATTGTCTCTTGGGATATATGGGCCAGAGAGAGGAGGTATGGCTCTGGATTTGTTAGTTTGCATATCAAAGACATGCTTCAGGCATTGGCTACCCCCGGAAGGGGCAGCCTCTCTCCAGCCAGAAAGATTTTTTTAAGATGTCAAAACTTCATTATATATAGAAAATTTTAAATTTAGCTCAGGGTAAGAAAAGGGTACATAAGATTCCTGTGTTCTTTGAATACAATGCCCCAGGATCTAACCTCTGGACAATATACTTTCTTCTCTTCAGCTACAGAAAATGACTTTGAAAAGGAAGATGATTAGTTTCAGTTGAGGGATGATGAAATCAAATGAAGAAGTCAGAAAGATTCAGAAAAATATCCTATATAATAAAAGTCTAATATGCAAATTGTCCCCCCAACCAGGAGTTAACCAGGAGACGGGGCCAGCTGGCCAACTGCCCATGGACCCTCAACCCAGCTGGCCCTGGCCAGTGGCGGCGGCAGGAGGCTGGTGGAGAATGGAGGTCCCAGCCAGCAGCTGGCAGCCACTAGGGACCCTACCCTGCACAAATTTCATGCACTGGGCCTCTGGAAATCAAATAAGGGATTTCAGAGTTCTTAGCCAAACTTATGGTGGGATTTTGAGCTAGGTTTATATTATAATCAAGTCTGTAGTAAAGGTTGAGCTGTTTTTTCCAAAGGAGTGGTTCCCTATCTAATGGGCTTCTCTGAACTTAGAATTTGAGATTGTAAAGCCTTTCATTTGGTCAACAAATTATATTTTCATATATGATTCTACATGTGGGAAGTAGGCTCAGCAGGCATTCTTATTCTGATTTTAAAATGGAGATTCAGATAATTATTTGTCCCATGCCCAATGGTTAGTTAATGGAAGAGTCCTTGATAGTATCTGGGTCTGATGCTTAGCTTGGTACTCTTCCCACCATTCCTAAATAGTAATTATATTTCAGCAAGGATACTTAAAAAATTTTTTTTGTAATAAGAACTTATTGAGGAACCACTAGTAAATAGGTACTCAGTACTATGGGATAGCCTGTGGAAGTATATTTATTACTCCTTCATATGTTCAGTATTGTCACATAGCTGGCTTGTGCCTTCTTGGCATTATGAATAACATGTGAAGTTATATGCATTCCAGGTACATAGGCTGTTACTGCATCCTACTTCACCATACTACATTTGTAGATGTGGCTCATTATTTAACCTTTGAGCCTACGTTTTTTCATCCATAAAAGCATGATAAGAATACCCATTTAATAGGCTTGTTAATAAGATTAAATAAAATATGCATATGTAACTATTATTAAGCATGATGACATTTCAGGTAGCTAATAGATTTCATTCATAAAAAAGATTAAAAAAAATTTTGATTACCCAGTAGCTGAGTAAATATTTCTGTAGGCCCATTCTGGGCTTCTGACTTCCAGAATTACTTGATTATAAATTGTGTTGTTTTAAAACACTAAGTTTATGATAATTATAGCAGCAATAGAAAACTCATATAGACACCCTGCCAAATTTTTTTCTGACTTCCATTCATTTATTCCATAAATTTTCCTTCCTTAAATACCTTTTATTATTGCAAAATAATACGATAAGTTGGTGTAAACTTTTAGTTGCAATCCACCTGGATCACCTTGATTGGACTTACTAATTTTTTGACATTTTTTTTGTTCTAGGGAGTCTTCTTGGAAATGGGACAGTTCTTGGTCTTTGGAATCTTCAGACAATAAGAATACTGGGCTGCAGCGCTTAAGTTTCTTATTGATACACGAGAAGCCCGTTGCACTAAGATTCGCGCAGTAGGCCTTCCTTCCCTGGCTGTCAGCTCCGGTTTTCCTCCGGCACCGGGGACCCAGGCCTTTGGTCTGGCCGCAGCCGAAAGCCAAACCTCTTCAGTCTTCAGTCGTCTTCAGTCTTTGCTCCTCGCCAGCATATGCAAATTAACTGCCGTTTTGTTGGTTTAATTTGCATACTCATCATATTTGGCTGGTGGGCATAGCAGAGTGACATCAATGTGCATGTTTCTCTTTTGTTAGTGTAGATTGTGTTCTCTCAAAGATAATTCCAGAATAATGGAAACCAGAAAGTGAATTCCAGAGTCCCCCAAACTGCTTGAAGATTCCAGACCTAGAAGTGTACAGGGCAGAACAAATGCCCAATGGCATGAGTACACTGGTACACTATAAATCAGCAATTATTTGATTACTAGAGGCCTGATGCATGAAATTCGTGCAAGAGTAGGCCTTCCTTTCCCCAGCTCCTGGCACTGGCTTCCCCCTGGCACCCGTGACCTGGGCTTCCCTCACAGCCCTGGCTTCATCCAGAAGGACATCCAGTCTAATTAGCATATTACACTTTTATTATTATAGATTGTTCCCTGTAGAGTACAAATGCATTAAAGTGTCAAGGGCTAGTGCTAAGTGGTAGAGTAAGTACATCTGTCTTTGTATCAAGGCAACACCATGTTCTTTATCTGTGAAAACAGAACTCTATTATCCACATTGTAAAATCTAAACTTGTTTTAAATAATAAAAGCTAAGGGGAAAAGAAAAGAGTATGAAGCTCTTACCATGTATCAGGCACTATTCTAGTTTCATTTAAGATTTATTTAAACCTCACCAGACCTATGATTTAGAAATATGATGATCCCTGTTTTACAGATGAAGAAACTGAAGTTCAAACTGGCTAAGAAGTTTGACCAATGTTACTAATATAGATTGAAAGTATGTGGTCTTCCACCCATCCCTGCCCCAACCAATTCATATGTTGAAACCCTAATACCCCAAAGTAATATTTGGAGATGGAACCTTGGGAGTTAGTTAGGTTTAGTATGAGATCATTAGAGGGAGGCCTCATTATGGGATTAGTTCCTTATTCTCTCTCTTTTTCTGTGCCAGGTAAGGACTCAGCAGGAAGCCAGCCATCTGCACACCAGGAAGATAGTTCTCACCAGAAATCGAATTATCAGAAACCTGGATGGCACCTTGATCTTGGAACTCTCAATCTCCAGAACTGTAAGACATAAATGTCTGTTAGTAAGCCATCCAGACCATGGTATTCTGTTACAGCAGTCTATGCTAAGGCAGTTACATTACTAGTAAGTGGCAGATCTATTCCATGAACTGATCAGTCTACAAGGAGTTTAGAGACTGAGTTCTTAACTAGTACAATTTACCAGAAGGTTTTGAGGTTTAGTCATCTTCAATAAGCATAAGTGTCTGGTAATTGAAATAAAGGAGGCACAATAAATGGCTAGATAGAGAGAGAATATTTTCACAATAATGACTGTTAGTACCAAAGCATATAATAATTTAATTAAAAGTGAGAACATGGTCTTCAGTAATAGTGTTTGGGAGGAGAAATTTTTACTACAAATCTACAATAATCTGTTTACAATCGTTTAGTCATGGTTTTATTGAAGCTATATAGTTGGGTGAAAAGTTCATTGCAGAACTGAATCCTAGCCAAACCGAATCCTAGCTGTTCTTGCCACTAACTAGCTAAGTGTGCTTGATAAAACCACTGAATTTCTTGGCTTCAGTTTCTGAGAAGTAGTATTTATGCTGCTGGAGAAAGTATTGTAGGAAAAGGGGTAAATTGCTTTTGTGTGTGTGTGTCACAGGAGAATCAACATTAGTATCAAGAATTTATTGCCCTGGCTAGTTTGGCTCAGTGGATAGAGCATCGGCCTTCAGACTGAGGGGTCCCAGGTTTGATTCCGGTCAAAGGCACAAGCCCAGGTTGTGAGCTCGATCCCCAGTGTGGCATGTGCAGGAGGCAGCTGATCAATGATTCTCTCATCATTGATGTTTCTCTCTTCCTCTCTCCCTCTCCCTTTCTCTCTGAAATCAATAAAAATATATTTTTTAAAAAAGAATTTATTTATCACTTACCTATTTGAAAAGCATAAGGTAAATGAAAATTTAGAAGGGACAAAATTGATTGCTTCCAGTAAGTTTAAATTATGAAGGTAGTGAGGACTGAGACACAATATCCCTAAAATTATGAAGAAAAGTTAAAAAGCTATATTAGCAAAAAGAACCAAAACTACATGGCCCATCATTTTTTGCATCCAGGTAAGCTGGGATATGTAGGCATTTTAACAGCTTTTGTAAATTGCTCTATTCCATCAGATATCCTAAAATGAAGTTAGCTTTTAGCTCAAGTGATTCAATTTTACCTGCCTCTGAAAAGTCCCCTTGGAGATAACTTAATCTGAAGCTAAGGAAGCCTAAGCATCAGGCCCCTGGCTTTTGCAGCTACTAGGAGCCCCGGGAGCTGCTGGGCATTTGGAGTTGTGGGTGGAAATTAGAAACCAGGTTCAGACAAGAGCATTTCTATGTAGTATGTCTGATAAATTCCCTAAAAGAGTTCACAAAAGGACCTAAATCTTCAAGGCTCTAATAACTTGCTGTGATTCCTTTTTGCATTCTAAATACCTTTCGAACTTACTTTGTGTCCATGTTATATTGTTTTTCTCTAAGCACCCAGCCCCACAAATATTACCACCTGCTATGTGTTACACTCTGAACTAATATTTTTTAAAAAGATGAAGCAGCTCACAGTTTTGTGGGAAGAAGAGTGCAGAATTAGGTATGAAACAACGCTAGCTTAGTGTTAAAAATCGTGAAATGGGGGCCCACAGAACAAACATTTAATCATATTAACTTGGATCCTTCCTTACCTTCTGGAGGTTGTCAGACTGGCAACCTCTGACAGTTGAAGAAATTCCGAACCAAAGTGAGCTAGCTTTGGGCCTGGTGTTTCTTAAGCTACTGCCTTTCAAACTTTTTTGACTGGGACTGGCAGTGTAGCTGACAGCAGTGTTCATCAATTACCCTCTAGACTCCTCTACATTTCTCACCTGCCTTGCATTTAAGTTAGAAGAATGTGCCTGTTGGGGTGGATGGGAAGCGAGGAAGTGATGGTGCTGTTTCGGATTCAAGTCTCTCAACACTGATTAAGAGCACGTGAAAGTTCTGAGCACTCTTTCTAGAAAGATTTTATGCCTGAAGGCAAAGAACCAAGATGGACTAGTTGAAAGATGGAAACATACTAGATTCTTGAAGATCTGGAGGGCAACAATCAAGGAGAACAATCTAATCCACATCAGACTTTATGGGAGTTTATGGGAGTGACGTGATATAAAATGCTTTTATGTTAAGCTACTAAGATGCATTTTACATCTTTTTTTAGATTTAACTTTTATTTTTCAATTGCAGTTTACATTCAACATTATTTTGTATTAGTTTCAGGTGTATAGCATAATGGTTAGACAATCATATACTTTACAAACTGTTCCCCTTGATATTCCCAATACCCACCTGGCATCACACATAGTTATTACAATATTATTGACTATATTCCCTACGCTGTGCTTTACATCCCAGTATTTCGTAACTGCCAATCTGTACTTCTTAATCCCTTTACCTTTTTCATCCAGCACCCCCACCCCCACCACCACCCTGGCAACCATACATCTGTTCTCTGTCTATGAGTCTGTCTCTATTTTATTTGCTCCTTTATTTTGTTCACATATAAGTGAAACCATATGGTACATTGATGTAGTACATGTATATTCATATGTAACAGAGTAACATTTTAAATAATAGCCTTGCTACTTCTAATATACCTGACTTTTTTTCATTTAGGAAAATGCTTATTATACTCATTTCACCACATCCTAATTGGTCTCCACCCACAATGTGAAAAGTGCTTTCTTAAAAGTACTATTGCTCTAAAAAATGTTCTGCTTCACTCCAAAAGATCTCCATTAAGAACGCATCCTTGCGGCCAAAATAATCTCTATTTCTCTTCCCAATTGCTGGAGAAAGAAGTGAAGTCGGAAAACTTTTCATTCGACGCCACCACGTTGCTTTGGAGGCCTGCACTATGGACAGGACAATGGAATAACAAAGCCCGGAGAGCACTGCTTCCCCACCCAGCGAACGGTTACTTACTGCCCAAGGAAACCTGGCAGCACGGGCTCCAAGCCCCCACTGGCGCGAAGCTCTCGCGAGAGCCTCCCTCCCTCCGCGAGCCTTCGTGAGCACCAGTTCCCGTCCACTATCTCGGTGCCACCAGAAGCTGTCTCCTCCCGGCCGGCTTCCTCCCCGACAGCGGGGCGAGCCGGAACTTTTATCCATAGGAACGGGTTTGCACAGCAGAGTGTTGCCGGCCGGCGTGAAAAGGAATCGGGTGCCATCCTCTTCCTTTTACCTCGGTCGCGGCGGAGCGGAGCTGAGCAGATCAGATCGAGGAGCGCGGTTACCGGGCGTGCTGGGTCTATGGTCGCTCCGCGAGCCGCTCCGCCGGCTGGTGCTTTTCTATCAGGGCAAGCTGTGTTCCATGGCAGGGAACTTTTGGCAGAGCTCCCATTAGTAAGTGATCTTCCGTCTTCTCGCTGGGGCTGGCTCTTGGGGGCCGGCGATGACGGGGCCTGCGACTCCCCTTGGCCTAGATCCTAGCCCCTGTCCCGAACGCCGCAGAGTCTCCGGGGAGTCGGTGGCGGCCGGAAGCGGGATGCGTCTTTCCCTGGCTACTCCCCTCTCCCCTTCCTTTGGCTGGGTGGTGGGGGCTGAGGGGCTAGATCTGTGAGCAGGAGCGGGGGGGAAGGGGCCTCTGTCTGAGGGGGTAAGGTCTAGGATTCTTGGATTCGCTAGGCTGGAGGAGATGGGCTGGGCTGGCACGGGCGTGGGGTGTGGCACAGTTCAGAACCGGGGCGCTGGCTCTTCAGGACCCGGTGGTTCACCTTTTCCAACGGGTCGGTACCCTGCCTAGTCTTTTGTCATTCACCTCCTGTCTTGCGTGGATTTAATGTTATTCCGGGGGCAAGGAGTCAGGCTTGTTTCTTCTCATTAACCTCCTCCTGCCAGTATTTTCTGTCTCCGTGGAGTTTTCTGTTGGTCAGGTACAGGGCAGGTGCTCTCAGCATTTATTGCATTAATCATCTGTGCCTTATATTTTAAGAGTGTGTTTATCAGCGACGTTGCCGATTTCCTTAACCTTTTCCGTGAATACTTTTTGTTTCTGTCGGTGACCGTGGAAGACCCTAGAGTAATATTAAAAACACTCCCCCCTGAATACATGTGTTTAAGCAGTCAGGAAGGTGGGTGATGGGACTAATTGAGCTTTGACTAGACAAGTGAAAGATGAATACAACCTGATAAAGATTATATCTTAGTGTAAATACTTTCTAATGCCAAGAGAACATTAGTAGTTGTAATTTAAATTTTGATTCTGTGAAAAGATTGGATTATAGTGTTCATTCTTTTTTTTTAGCCCTTTGCAGGTAAAAAGAAACAATGGATATGGATACCTATTTTCAGAAAAGCAGGTTTTTCTCTTGTCGTAAAGTGATTCTGTGGAGATGAAATGTTATAAAAGCTTTACGTCTGATAGTTTTATTTTATACTGTTTCACTCACTGAAATATTTGGGCAAAATTAAAATACAGGAAATTTAGGTAGTGGAGAAGAGATATTTTGAAAAACTGAAAGAAGGTGAGAGAATTGACAGCTGTTTGTTAGAATTTATAGGGATTTTTTCAACTTAAAAAAATAATGTATTTGAGGATTTTTTTGAGTTTTTTTTATTGTGGTTGATTTCTAACTTCATGCCATTGTGATCCAAAAAGATGCTTAGTATTATATCAGTCTTCTTGAATTTGTATAGACTTGTTTTGTGCCCAAACATGTGGTCTGTCTTTGAGAATGTTTCGTGTACACTTGAGAAGAATGTATATTCTGTTGCTTTGGGGTGAAATGTTCTGTAAATATTGGTTAGATCTATCTGATCTAGTGTGTCATTTAAGGCTTCTGTTTCCTTGTTAATTTTTTGTCGGGAAGATCTATCCAATGATGTCGGTGGGGGTGTTAGTTGAAGTCCCCCACTATGGCTGTATTGCTGTCCATTTCTCCCTTTAAGTCCATCGAGAGTTTTTTAATGTACTTGGGTTCTCCTATATTGGATGCATATATGTTTACAAGGGTTATATTTTCTTGATGAATCATTCCCTTTAGTATTATGAAGTGGCCTTCTTTATCTCTTGTTTTGTGAAGTCTATTTTGTGATAAGAAACCCTAGCCGCTTTGGCTCAGTGGATAGAGCGGCCCCCAGACGGATGCGTCCCAAGTTCGATTTCCATCAAAGGCAGGTACCTTGGATGCAAGGTTGCAGGGTTGCAGGCTCAATCACCAGGACCTGTGTAGGAGGCAACCAATTGATGTGTCTCTCTCTCTGTCTCTCCCTCTCCTTTCCACTCTCTCTAAATGTCAATGGAAAAATATCCTTAGATGAAGATTAACATAAAATAATAATAATTGTAATAGAGTAGTGGGAAATTTTCAGAAGAATAATATCTAGGAGAGGGTAGTTTCCATACTAGATTTTATTTTTTTAATTTTTTAAGGTATATTTTATTGATTTTTTACAGAGAGGAAGGGAGAGGGATAGAGAGTAGAAACATCAATGAGAGAGAAACATCCATCAGCCACCTCCTGCAAACCCCCCACTGGGGATGTGCCCGCAACCAAGGTACATGCCCTTGACCGGAATCGAACCCGGGACCCTTCAGTCCACAGGCTGACGCTCTATCCACTGAGCCAAACCGGTCAGGGCTCTCTACTAGAGTTTAATTATTTAATGTTACTAGGGGCCCGGTGCACAAAAATTTGTGCACTCGGGGTGGAGGGAGTCCCTCAGCCCGGCCTGTGCCCTCTCACAGTCTGGGACCCCTCAGTGGATGTCCTATGATGGCCCCAGTCTTCCAGGCGCCTTGTGTGTGTATGAGTGTGTGTGTGTCACCACTGGAGACCTGCCCCCAGCCGCATCTGAGGCTCGGAGCAGTCCTCCTGTGTGTGTCTACCTGCCGGGGGCCTGCCCCCAGGCACACCATCAAGGCTTGGAGCAGGCACCCCCTCTATGTTGATCTCTCAGACTCTTGCCCTCCCCTGCATGTTGTTCTCTTTTTTGAGC